>SEYY01022984.1:50000-90000 GCA_009176605.1 Armadillidium nasatum | reverse complement strand
TATATATTATATATATTATTATAATATTAACATATTATAGTTAATATTTAACACTTATTTTGAATCAGAGGAGAATCTCGTGGCAAGAATTGCAGTGGCTTCTGCAGATTTTGCGGAGGTGTCAGTCCTCTTCGAAAAGATACGAGTTATATATCGCAGTATATATATATATATATATATATATATATATATATATATATATATATATATATATATATATATATATATATATATATATATATATATATATATATATATATATATATATATATATATATATATATATATATATATATATATATATATATATATATTCAGTATATGTAGTAAGAAAAATAAACATTCTAGAATAAAGATTGCTTATCATTCATTCTCTCTCTTTCTCTCTTACGTTCGTGAATACACATTAAATTTTAATACTCTCTTTTACTCTTCTACGCAGTTGCTATAGCCACATTTTTCGAAAACTGTAAATACATATTTAATACATTGGAGATATTACATGAATATACTTACCTCTTCTCTTCGTTTGTCTACACACACACGCACACATACAAAAACTATAATATATATATATATATATATATATATATATATATATATATATATATATATATATATATATATATATATATATATATATATATATATATATATATATATATATATATATATATATATATATATATATATATATATATATATATCGGATGTCAAATTTTTAATATCCGCGGATGTGAATATGAATATCTATTTTTTCACATCCGGTGATGCGTACGCGGATGATGTTTACGTTCCTATATAAAAAGGCTATAGGTTCATATATATATATATATATATATATATATATATATATATATATATATATATATATATATATATATATATATATATATATATATATATATATATATATGATGGATCGGATGTCATTTTCTCATTTGCGGGGATGCGGATATAGAATTTTCGTCAAATGCGGATGCGGATGTTGAATTTCCGAAAGCGCATATGCGGATATTGAATTGTAATATATAAATATGCGGATGTTAATTTTGATGAGGATGCGAATTCCTATGCAATCACTAATATATATATATATATATATATATATATATATATATATATATATATATATATATATATATATATATATATATATATATATATATATATATATATATATATATATATATATATATATATATATATATAAAGTTGAGTTTTTTTTCTACTGAACTTTAATCTAATTAGAAGATCAAAAGCCAGTACTAAGGATTTCCACATACTCACTGTGAACGTTCTACACCGAATCTCGGTCCGTATTCAGCACAAAATTTGTTTTTTAAATATCTAGTTTAAAATACAATCCAAATATAAATTCATTAACTATCTATATGATATTTAAAATAACAATAATTGCAATAAAATATAAAATAAAGTATTAATATTAATATTGAAATATCAAGAAAAATAAAAAGGCTGGACTATTTTGGGAAAAAGGACTTCATTATTGAGTGAAAAGGACAGTAGAAGAAGCTTGATCATTTATTGGTGGGCAATGAGTTTTTATATATAAATCTTCAAAATTATACGATGAAGAGGGGAGATGTATGTTGATGAATAGATAAATTAGAAGAATAAAAAGGGTGGATATCCGTGGTCTTTTATGGCAGAGTGCACAGGAGAGCAAATAGGATGGTCTGTTTTAAAGGAAACTCCTCTATACTTATCAATCCTTACTTTCAATTGTAGCTGCAACACTTAAATAAATTAATGAGGATCTGAGAAGCATTGGGTGATACTCCTTGTGTCTGAAGAAGCTTTAAATTGAGAGAGTTATAATTTATAAGAATGAACTGGCATTGCGGAAATATAGCTTCAATTACAGTAAGAATATTTCTATTAAGTTGAAATGTAAATGATCCTTTATACGGAAGTTTTAAGTGTATTTTTTGTTTGAGTACAGTAGGAAAATGAAGTTTGGGTCTGAAGATATTAGTGAGATACTCTTTAATACTTTTTTCCACTTGGAACTTTGGGAATAAATTAAAATGAAAAAGTATTTTCATAAATTTCATCTCTATATGGAATATATATAATATATATATATAAATATATATATATATATATTATATATATATATATATATATATATATATATATATATATATATATATATATATATATATAATATATATATATATATATATATAATGTAATAGATCGCATGTCATATTTTCTCATTTGCGGATGCGTATATGGAATTTTCATCAAGTGCGGATGAGGATGTTGAATTTTCAAAAGTGCGGATGCGGATGTGGATGTATAGTTTCTGCAAGCGCGGATGCGGATGTTAATTTTGATGAGGATTCTAAGTGGATGCCATCACTATATATATATATATATATATTATATATATATATATATATATATATATATATATATATATATATATATATATATATATATATATATATATATATAATATATATATAATATATATATTCAAGGAGGGGTCTTATATCAATAGAAAATAAGAAAAACCCTACAAGTCCCACTTAACGCAAATTTTCTAGGTGAGCATAAACGTGTTCTTTAAAGTAATTGAGATTAAATTTGGCAGGAAACACAGAAGATGGGAGAGAATTCCACAAAACAGAGGTGGCTGGAAAGAGGGAAGCATTCAGCGGACTAGCTTAGAGTTGCCTATGTCTGCACAAAATTTATATGTAAACAATGAAGGTGTACGAGTGGACAGTTCCCTTGAGCACCAATGTCACGTCGCAAAGATAAATGGTTAAGTGAATTAGGCTTTGACCCAACCCTATCCAAAAGAAGGGTGAAACCTGAGCCACCTCAGATATGAGAGCAGTATTTTTATACAATGGCTCATGAGACCCTTGTATAAATGAAGTGACTGCTAAGAGGTAAAAAATTGTCGCAGTCAAAACGGAACTCCCAGCTTCTTTTTTGAGCCAGCCCTAACAACCATTGTGATGAGAGGCTTCCAAGAAAATTGTTTTGTTTATGTTAAAGCCAAGGATGTTTATACTGTCAACAGGAGAGAGGGGAGAACCATCGAAAAAAAATATAAAATTTATGAGGTGTCTTTGAGAGAGATTTCAAAAGTTGAATTTTTAAAGAGATGAATTTCATAAGGTTGAGACGACCCCATGGGAAATTCTATTCAAATCAGCAAGAATGAATCGGAAAGATGATGACGAGAAGCAATTCTAGATGCCAAAGAGGGAGTAGATTTGAAATGAGAAGAATGGAGGGTCAAGTCACGGCATATGATTGGATAGGGTTAGATGAGCATCTGAGATAATAAATGAAGAGTAGGAGAAAAGACAGAATCCTTAGTAACACTACTATTAATTGGAAAGGAAGATGAAGTCGCTCCATCAACAACGGCCGAAATGAAACTGTTAGAAAGAAAGCTAGACATAAGTAAGCAAAGAAAAGTAGAAACTCAAAGGAAGGGAGTTTGGAAAGCAGTGACACATGCCATACCCAATCAAATGCCTTAGATATGTTAAGCGCCACCACGCAAGTCTCCCCATTGTCCCTAAGGACAAAAAGTCTCTAAATCTGTGAGATAGGAATGTATATTACCAGTATATCTCCAACGTCGAAAGCCATACTGATGATCAGAACGAAGGGAATGGGATTCCAAATTATCCAAAAAATAAGAGTTGAGAAGGGCTTTAAAGATCTTAGAAAGAATACAAGTGAGAGCTATAGGGCGACAGTTAGAAGAATCAGAGCGTCTACCTTTCTTCGGAATAGGTTAGACTAATGCGCACTTCCGACACTGAGAGAAAGTACTAGCATTGGAGCATCGAGTAAAAGTTGACAGAGCCAGTTCAGAAGCACACTCTCTTAAAACTCGGGGAGGAATGCCATCCAGACAAAAATGCCTTCCTAACGTTCATAGATTTCAGAAGCCCATGCACTTAATCAGATAAAATCAGTGGTAAAGGCATGGGACATCTGAGAAGAGAAAAAGTAGGAGGAGGATTGCCGTCGTCGTTCAGGGTTGAATTAGAAGAGAACAGGAGGCCGAAGTGATTAGCCTTTTCAGTTGAAGTGTTAGCAACAGAAAAATCAGATCGAATAAAAGGAGGAATGGAAGATTATATATATATATATATATATATATATATATATATATATATATATATATATATATATATATATATATATATATATATTATATATATATATATATATATATATATATATATATATATATCAAAACATATTAGGTGATTTCAATGTTCACCACCGTCAATGACTTTCCTCTAGTTCTCATGATACAGCCGGTGAACGTGCCTTTCGTTTCTCTATCCAAATAGACCTTGAGCGGTTGGTGCAGATATCTGATCGCCTTGGAGATGAACCAACATTCTAGACCTTTTTCTAACTTGTATTCCTTCTTATACTGGCAAACTATTCACCTCTGGGTTACTCCGATTACCTTCTTATTTATGTATCCCGTTCTATCTTTTCAAGTCTTCCGCAAGAAAGAACCCCTCCTATTGAGAGAAAACGTTTGACATTTCGGTGTCTCAAGTTAGTCAGACTTGCGGTCGTACTTTTGATTTCCCGTGGAATTATTACACTATGTAACACAATTTTTGTCTTTGGGAAACCACTGTAATTTTTTATTTTCTTATACCTAGAAGGTATGAAAAATGGTTAATATTTCTTCTAAACTTTGATTTTGTGATCAGGAAAATATTTCCAAAATTTACCTATTCCGATATAAAAATTGGTGAATTTATTCATTCTCGGTTAAACAAAATAGGAAAAAACGACATAACTCAAAAGTAGTATTTATATATAATTAGTTTATATAACAGAGAACACAAAATATTTAGAAGCGAGTGGGTTTTCGGGATTTAGGCTTATACAGTAAATTGCTTTCACGAATCAACCCCTAAACGTAGTCCCCCATAATGTTTTCGTTAATAATCCTTGGTGGAGACGTTCAAAGTCCAGAATATCTTGGTGAAATCGCTCGCCTTGCTCCTGAGTACGCTCCCATGTTCTCCTTAAACTTAGCAAGATGGGCATCAAGGATATGTACTTTGAGGGACACCCTGCAGCCCATTTTTCCGAAGTTCTTGACCAAAGTCTCAACAAGCTTCTCATAGTTTTCGGACTTGTGATTCCCAAGGAAGCCACGAACAACTGCAACAAAGCTGTTCCACGCTGCTTTTTCTGTCCTAGTGAGCTTCTTGGGGAATTAATTTCTTGCACTCTATGATCTTTTTTATTTGCGGTCCGACGAAGACACCGGCTTTGGCCTTTGCCTCAGACAGCTTAAAGAAGAAGACTTGCAGGTAGATGAAAGCTGAAGACTCGTTATCTAGAGCTGCGACAAGCTGTTTCATGAGGCCTAATTTTATGTGTAGAGAAGGAAACAATATTTTCTGGGGGTCCAACGGAGACTCCCATTTGACAATGTTCCTCCCTAAACTGAACTCGGTCCACTGTGGCCAATCCCGCCTTTCGTAGTGTTCCGAGGATGTACTGCTGTCCCAGAGACAAACATAACATGGAAACTTAGTAAAGCCGCCTTGGAGACCCATAAGGAAGGCCACCATTTTGACTGGTATGAGAAGTTGAAAAAAGTGGTAACGTTCTTCTGACACGACTTTCACACATTCATTTAATAAATTCCACTGCTTGAGTCTCGACGTCAAAAGGTCAGCATTGGACTTCGTGAGACCAATATCTCTGATCAAGTCGTTGATATCTTTTGGCTTGGAGAAATAATGGTTCTTCTCCTCAGCTACACTATATTTAGGATCAACGACTTTATCGTCTTTTGATTTGCTACTTTCTTCTGAAGATGGCTGTCCTCCCTTTGGAGGAATGGGTACAGGGAACTCAGGAGAGTGTGGCAATTGATGAAGGTAGGTCTGAATATATGATAGCAGGAGCATTTTTGCCAGTTCGACACTTATTTTTTGTTGAAAATTACGAAGAATAATGGCGAAATTTTGCAAAGACGAATTAAATATATAAAAAATACAGCAATTGATTATAACAACTTTCTTCGTCAGGTTTGCTCGTTTTTTTTTTTTTTATTTTATTTTTTTTAAGTTAGTTAGGTTAGGTAGGTTAAATATTAACATTCATAAATATTTTTCAATATCAAAGCAATATTTGTGAAGATTTTTATTCCTATTAAAATGAGAAAACTGAAAATTGAAAAAAAGAAAAGTATTTTGTAAGGCTCATTCATTTGAAACATTAATTGCTTCACTTGAGAGAGAGAGAGAGAGAGAGAGAGAGAGAGAGAGAGAGAGAGAGAGAGAGAGAGAGAGAGAGAGAGAGAGAGAGAGAGAGAGAGAGAGAGAGAGAGAGAGAGAGAGAGAGAGAGAGAGAGAGAGAGAGAGAGAGAGAGAGAGAGAGAGAGAGAGAGAGAGAGAGAGAGAGAGAGAGAGAGAGAGAGAGAGAGAGAGAGAGAGAGAGAGAGAGAGAGAGAGAGAGAGAGAGAGAGAGAGAGAGTTACTTCATTTATTTGCTAGTACCCCTCTTCTCTCCTTTCAGATTCCCTCCATCCCCCGTTTCTTGGGGCACGCTCCATTCCTAACTCCCATATTTTTTTCCTTATTTGAGGGGTTTATGATTTGAAATTTTATTTAATTTCTTAAGAACTCATTTTCAAACGTGTTTCATAAAAAGAAAGAAAAAAAAAAAATTCTCTAAAATGGAAAACTTTTCTAATAATTTCTATTTTGGAATATGTAAAATACTTTCTACAATATATATAGTTATATATATATATATATATATATATATATATATATATATATATATATATATATATATATATATATATATATATATATATATATATATATATATAATGCACCATAACCCGCATGATGCTGGGTGGTGTCGATTGCAGAAATTTAATATTCTCACAATATATATATATATATATATATATATATATATATATATATATATATATATATATATATATATATATATATATATATATATATATATATATATATATATATATATTTCACCATACTCTTGTTAAGTGTACGCACTTGTCACTGGTCTTAGACGAAACCCTTCCTCTTTGTTCGTTGATCGGAAGGTTGGTTGGGGTTCCGAGGCAAGACTTGGAGTTTCTTGAGCAGATAAAAGAGATGATGATGGTTGGCTTGCTAGACTTATTACAACCCGTTCGAGGATGTAATGTTCATTATATATATATATATATATATATATATATATATATATATATATATATATATATATATATATATATATATATATATATATATATATATATATATATATATATATATTATATAATGTTTATCATCATGTATATTATCATTTTTATTACAAACAGGATAGCAAATACTATGTGCCAAAGCATTTTAATTTGGTCACATCATGAAGCAAAAACTTAATAAAAAAAAAAAAAAAAAAAAAAAAATTTTTTTTCATTAAGTTTTGGCTTCATGATGTGACCCAATTAAAATGCTTTGGCACATAGTATTTGCTATCCTGTTTGTAATAAAAATTAAGCTTAAAAGAGGCAATTCAATTCATAATTATCATTTTTATGATTATCATTATGATTTTGTTATGATTACATATACACATTGTTTATTATTGTGAATATACATATTAAGTAGTGGGATTCGAACCAGTAACATTTGACAAAATGTGAACATTTACCGTTAGAATATATATTTATTGGTCATTTTTATATTTTTTTTTTTTTTAGCATTTTAAAATCTTATTTGACTAATAACTTTTCATTATTATTGTATATTCAGAATAATCTTTAATAAAAAATTTTTAAAAGAAGTTTAAAAATATACAATAATAAGTTATTATTGTATGCTATTTATGTGAAATTAATTGTGATACGTAAATATTTTAGGGCTTGGCATAACATGTTTTTGGTAATTGATTTTATATTTGGGAAGTTTGTTTCACGTATGTAGGTATCGGTACACCTCAGTAGGCTTAGGTATTAAAATTATAAGAATTTTCTCACCGTCGTTTTTTTTTTTTTTTTTTTTTTCATTGTTGAAGAGGAAATTTTTCAGAGCTTTTACATTCATACTTCGTTTTTATGGAGATGGATTTTGAATTGTATAAATGCAGTTAAATAATGTTTCACCGTTTTCCATTTGAAACTTCCGCCGTTTTAATATTAATGTATCAATAATATTTTTAATAAAAAGTGTTTAAATGAGAGCTTATATTAACAAATATATTCACCACTTCCTTTATTTAATATATATATATATATATATATATATATATATATATATATATATATATATATATATATATATATATATATATATATATATATATATATATATATAATATATATATTATTCAGAAAAGTACAATTACAATTTTACAATGTCTCAGTGGATCCTATACTTCTAAATACAATATTAATAATATGATAGCTGTATATTTCTCTGAAAAAGGGGCTTCTAAGGGGATACACATTCGTTTCCATTGAGCCACAAAGTTTAGTCGGTAAATAGTTCAATAATTTATTTGAATAACCATTAAAATATAAATATGTGTATAATATCACCAACAATAATAATAATACTAATAATACATAATGTTGGAAAGAAAACGATAAAAATTATGATTATAACAAAACTAGTACTAACAAGAAATGTCAAATCAATGATAAGAATTATCAAAAATATTGGTAATCTTTGAGCTTTATTAATTTGACAGTAAGAAAATTCCAATAAACAATTCATTATATACTTAATATGCATTGGTACACAACTAAAAAGGGCTTCTGGGGGGCGAATTCGTAATTCCAATTAAACAATTCATTATATACTTAATATGCATTGGTACACAACTAAAAAGGGCTTCTGGGGGCGAATTCGTAATTCCAATTAAACAATTCATTATATACTTAATATGCATTGGTACACAACTAAAAAGGGCTTCTGGGGGGCGAATTCGTAATTCCAATTAAACAATTCATTATATACTTAATATGCATTGGTACACAACTAAAAAGGGCTTCTGGGGGCGAATTCGTAATTCCAATTAAACAATTCATTATATACTTAATATGCATTGGTACAACAACTAAAAAGGGCTTCTGGGGGCGAATTCGTAATTCCAATTAAACAATTCATTATATACTTAATATGCATTGGTACACAACTAAAAAGGGCTTCTGGGGGGCGAATTCGTAATTCCAATTAAACAATTCATTATATACTTAATATGCATTGGTACACAACTAAAAAGGGCTTCTGGGGGGCGAATTCGTAGTCTGAGCCTGAAAATAATAATAAAAAAATAGTAATAACAATAATAATGAAAACAAGAATGGTAACAATAGTAATAATGAAGACAATAATAATAAGTAATAGAAATAATAATAATAATAACAGGAACAGGATTTTAGTATATATTCTACAACAAATTTCAGTAATAGAAATATAATTAAAGATATTTATAATAATAGCGCTAGTAACGAAAGTGCAAATAATAATATTAAAACAATATAATAATAGTAACTAATAACAGGAACAATAATAAAATTAATGATAATAATAATAAATACTATCTCCAGCAGTAATAGTAAATATAATACTATACTACGGTTAGTGTACTATAGGAATGTCTACAACATTTATATATATAATAACAATAATAATAATAATAAATAATAATAATAGAGATTGGATGCCGTATCTATGCTCACCGCTATTTCTTTTACTAATTTTAAAAAACGCGTTATTTATTATATAAAAATAAGTTTAAAAATACAAAATTATATATATATTGTTAATAATAATAATGATAAATATAAAAATAATAATTAACAATGATAAAAGTAATAATAATGATAGTAATAATAATGATAATACTTAGTTCTATCATTGGGATTAGACTGCTGCCACTTCTACTAATACTAACAATGATAAAATTAATAATAATAATATTAAAAGAGATAAAGATATTCGGTATTGATTAATATAATTCTTTTTGATTTTACGAATAGAAGCTTTCAATGATCTTCCGTTCTTTAATTCTGTCGGTATATATATATATATATATATATATATATATATATATATATATATATATATATATATATATATATATATATATATATATATATATATATAAGGATATGGATTTTGGCTAGTTTAACTAGTACATACATCAATTTTGCTGATTTATAGGTCACTCATTGTCTAGCTTTTGCTAATCGATAGAATGGTCTATTTATATGCGTTATTTCGAATTTGGTTATGAAAGCTGGATATTAAGAAGTTGCAAGCATTATTATTTAAAATTTTATGTTGCTTTAAAAGGGATAGATTGAGTAAGTGATGAAACAGCGAGATTTTTAGTTTTTTAAATAAAGGGGCACTATGGTCATGTAGGTGGCTAGCACTTAACAAACGAATGAAACTTTGCATCGTAATAACTGATTTGATAACTGAGTTACTAACAATGCCGTAGAATGGGGGCAATACAGTAAGTGTGCATGTATATGTGCGTAATATATTTTTTATTATATATAAGGGAATGGATTTAGCTAATTTACTTAACAGTTGTTCAATATGTTCTTTAACTGCTAATTTCTCGTCAAATATTACTCTTAGTATTTTTGCATTTGAGACTCTTTGTAATTCCACTCCGTTTAAATTAATATTGAAGTCTTCTTTTATAGTTTTATTGCTGATAACAAGATGTGACGTTTTTTGTACATTCAATAAAAGTTTATTTGAATTTATCCGTGTTAATATTCTATTTAAGGTATGCAAGATTTTATGTGAGTATGTGTCAGGATTTTTATCGTTTATTAATATCGATATATCGTCAGCAAATGAAACTGGAAATTAGTTATGTGGTTTTAATAAATTTTTATATAGGGTAAATAATACTGGCCCAAGGTAGATCCTTGTGGCACCCCAGACGTTACTATCGATGTATTAGAGTGAATTCGCCCAACTTGACATACTGAGGCCTTTTAGTTCAGTAGATCTAAACCATTGCAATGGGTTTCCAACAATGCCCTTCATATACATTTCCTTTAAAAGAATGTCATGGTCAACTGAATCAAATGTTTTTGTAAAATCTAATAATAGCACAGATGAATCTTTTCGTTCTATAATTTCATAAATTTTTTCTGTCAGACACACAAGACATCAGATGTTAATCTTGCTTTTCGGAATTCAAACTGATAATCATTAAGGTTATTTGAACTAAGATATTCAAATAATTGATTTAATATTCATTTTTCAAATATTTTACTAATGGTATGTATAACTTAGAGGATTTAATCTATCTCCCTTTTTGTAAATCTTGTAAGATTAATCAATCTTCCTTTTTGTAAATCGATGTTACACGAGTGAGTTTGAAAATATGTGGGAATATAACAGTGTGAAGAGAAAGATTAAAGTCTTTTGATGGGGAATAAATTATATCGGCAATGTGTTTGAGAATGCTTTTGGGAATGTTGTGAATATTACGTTTCATTTTTTAGACAAGTAAAGCAGCTACCGTTTTAACTTTTGAGTCCCGAGATATCCACGGAGGAAAAGTGCGAACCGCAATGTCCTTAGTAGGTTTCGAATGCGGTTTGATGGATAAGCCTGTTGGCCGCATTTTGTTTACCAATATTTACGAAGTGATTATTAAGTTCTTTGGCAATTTCTTTTTGTTTATCTATTATTTTACCGTTTACATTTAATTATTTTATATTATTTTTGATTTGTTTTTGTTGATTAGGCCCCATGATTTTTTTTTTTTTTTTGAGTCGCTGTGAACGTCATTAAATTTATTAACGTAGTATTTCTTTTTTTACTTAAAGGACAATTTTTAATTGTTTATCGAGGTTACTATATAGTTGAAATGATATAATTCCTTCTTTTTAATTCCGGTAGAGTTTATGCTTTTGATTTATCGAATTTTTTAAACCAGGTATCATTCAAGGGTTTTGAATTCTTTTTGATCCTAATTGTTTGTTTTTCATCGGAAAAGAATCAATGTAATACATGTTTAATGAGTGTAAAAAAAATATTGAATTTAGAATCAATATCCATTTGCTCATTCTGTATGAATGAAAAGTCAATACTGTTTACCTTATTTGCAAATATTATCCTGCTGTTCTCGTTATATATTCTATATTTAATGGTAGTAAGGGTTCGTATTTTATTAACATTAAATTTTACAAGACAGGGATAATGATCTGAAATGTCCGTTTTAAATAAAAGATTTGATATCACAGTCTAAATTACTCCATGTGATCCAGTAAAGTGGAGTTTCTATTCTCAATGTTATTTGGGCGGGTATGTAGTGTTATATAGCCGATCAGGACATTTGACATCATTTTGTTGGAAAGAGAGTTGTTGCCTGAAGTAGGAGCTATGATTACTCAGATTAATATTGAAATCACCGACAATTATCATCTTTTGTTGCGCAAATGTGTTTGAATTATGGATTCAAGAGAATTTATGAATTCTTTTATTTGATTAATTTGGGGGCCTATAAATCCCAAAGACTATTATTTTAGAGAACGTGTTTTCAATGCTCACCGCCAGGATTTCTATGCTGTCACTTATCATTGAGAATACTATTTTAGGATGTTCGCAAATATCTTTTCCTATAAATATAGAGACCCCTCCCCCACGCTTGCTTGACCTGACAAGGTGAGTTCCATTATATCCTGCCAAGACCAGCGCGCCTTCTGTCTCCACTTTTCTCTAGAACCATCGCATCGCAGACCCCTTCCTCCACCGTTCCGACTAAAAGCGGGCGTAATACGAGTTACCGAGGGGCGAATGGAGTACTTTCGCGCCTAACCGAGTTAGTGGAAAAACGATGAAGAGTGGTGGAATTTCCAGACACAGAGAAGAGCCGCCCGCAATCCCCCTGCTGGACCGACCGAAGGGAAGGAAAACGAATGAATCTCGATCACGCCCAAAGCCGAAACCCGAACCTTCCATTTTTGCTACACCTCTCCACAATGTCAAACTAGAGTCAAGCTCAACAGTCTTCTTTCCCCGCTGTTTTGCAGGCCCGTTCGTTAGGGGCAGTGGGAACCTCGTTAATCCATTCATGCGCGTCAGTAATTAGATGACTATTTTTTTCAATTATTCCCCGCCTACCCCACCACCTATAATTTGATTGTAAACAAATACAATTCATTTAAGATCTCCACCTGAAAGGTGTTTGTCTATCCATGTCTTAGTAGATGCCCCTAACATGGGTACATATTTAATGTGGCCAATCTTACAACTAAAAAAAAAAAAAAAAAAAAAAAAAAAAAAAAAAAAAAAAAAAAAAAAAAAAAAAAAAAGTTTTTATTCATATTATTGTTAAAACTAGCTCAACTATAAAAATTTCCAAATTTTACTCGGTACACACAATTACACAAATTATGACAAACAATTACAATGCATAGCAATTTCAAATATCAAATTTATCATGATACACACAATTACAAAATATTTCAGAATTCAATTACATGGGCAGTTTCATGGAATTTATAATCAAATATTACAGAACTCTTTCAACATTATGGTTATAAATGTAGCTGACAGTCGAGACACTTCGAATGATTGAAGATTTCTTAAGTAGTCAGGCTCATCTTCAGGAGGCATCATCATCCGCCCAAGGGAATGTCCAACTATGCACAACTTCATATTGCAGCGGGGGCGGGTGCCCGTGGACGGAAGTCTTCGCTGTCCAGTCGAAAAATAACAATCCCTTTATCCTAGTAAGAATGGCGTCCGATTCAGCCCCAGTGGTCAGCAGCCTGTTTGAAAAATTTTAATATACAAACGTTGTCCTCCAGCAACACTACCTAATGGCTGAGGTTATCTTCAAACTGGAAAGGAGCCTATGCGATCTTAAAGACTGGTCTCCCCTCCAGTTGAAAATCAAGGTCGCAACCTCAACTTCTTTAATATTGAGCCTTTGATGTTTGACCCATTGCACTACTTGAAGGGTACTATAATGGCTGAGTACATACTCATATTTTCTCCGAAGGCGTCCTTAAGTTTGCTACGTTGACATCTGACACGATGGAAGTTCTATTACCTTTGCACAAGCACCCTTCCAGATAACAATATCCGGTTTCCAAATCCCTGATGGAGTTGGGATTGGAGGCTTGTGCATAAATATTCAACCCTTCTTTTCTATTTCTTCCTGAAGGACTCTATTTACTCTATCATGCATGTTGATGCGCGGGCCGTGCTTATGTGGACATTCTTTAGGATGTAGCCTGAGCTTTCTGTTCGGCTGCATTCGATATCGGTTTTTCTTGCATCTGGACCTGTCTTCTCCGAGATGCTCTCTCTCTCTCTCGTTGGTGTTAATACAATCATGTCTAGTCTTGATTGATTCGATAAAGTTTGAGCCCGACATCATCCGTGTTCCGTCACTCATCCACTGATGGCAACCCGCTTTCTTTCTTGCAAACGCAAGGCCCATATCGTCACAGAAATCTGTAACTTCAAATTCTTCGAGTCACCCACTGCCCGCCAGAATCTTCCCCTCCCAATCAAAGTATCTTTCATCTTCTGCTAGCGCTCGGGTATTACATTTTCTAATTCTGGGATTCCCAGGCCTCCTTTATCTGGCGCAGCAACCGGCATGTCTGTCGGGAATTGGAGAAAACGTCTAACTTCAGCTCTCATGAGCCTATCTGCGGCTCTTAAGTTCGTGAGTGTGAGAACCGAGTGGCTCAGCTTATAGGAGAATTTTGGAAGATATAAATTCTTTAAGATGAAAAGGTTTTGTTGGGGTTTTAAAGGCGTTAAAGATATATTTCTGAGGCCATCCTGAAATGCCCATAGATGCTATCTTGAAGTTCCTAACAAACATATCCAGCCCTAGATACTTGTTGGTTTGCCCCCAACTTAAGGTAGGTAACTTCGTTTCGTATATAAAAGATTTCAAGATCCCCGATCAACTTTTTCCTCCCAAGCCAGCATAAGCCAGTGGTCCCGCATTTTATTGTACCAAGGGTCACGCCCACCTTACCGGCTACCTGTACTAGACGACGGTCTAAATTTCTTGATAGATCAGCTCTGGAGGACATGAACAGCGCTATATCGTCGGCGTAGGCAATGTGTGATAAACTCTGATTTTCCATTTTGACGCCTACCACCTCATCCAGACACCTAAAGATATAATCCACCAATATATAAAAAGGACAGGAGAGAGAAAGAGAGAGAGGGTCGCCCTGAAGGATGCCTCTTCTTTGTTCAACCCACTGCTCACCAACTCTCAATGAGGTTACTTGATAAACCCTTTCTATGTATCGGCAAAAAGACTCTGGAATGCCCACGTCTCGAAGGAGTCCTACTATTACCTTGCGATTGATACTATCGAACGCCTTCCTGAAGTACAGGAAGATGACATATGTAGAAAACTTTCTCTCGAGCCTAGGTCTTAACACCTCATTTACATGGATGATGTTTCCGAGATCGAGCGACCTCGTCGGAAGCCCGCTTGAAAGGGGTCGTTGACTCTGCTGTCGAGTCTTCTACCTAGTAAATTATGCATGACACGCATAATCACGAGCAGCACCACGATCGGTCTATAGTCTCCTGGCTCTAACATCGGGATGGTCTTAGGGATCAAGGTTACTCTTCCTTTGTACATGTTTCCGTAACCCACCTTTTAATACCCATTCAGAAGTTACTCATCTTGTTTTCGAATTATTTTCAGGTCTCCCAAGACGATCCTGTTTAAACCCGTGACGATCATGGATTTCATAGATTTAAGGCCCATTCAATCTCCGCCTCCTCAAATGATTCATCAATGCTTTCCAGTAGCTTCCGATCCTGCCCTGCCGATAGGCAGAAACCATCTTCCAGTGTTGGTAACTACATTTTTATAATACTCTCTCCAAGACGCACAGCAATATTCGCTAGGGGCTTGGTCTTCAACATAGTTCTGTCGATTGATTATGTAGGTCAAAGCCCTTCCCTTATCTTTTAAATATAATTTTTGGACCTTAACGAAATCAGTCCGTCTTCTTGCATTTCTATTTAACTCTGTTGAATTGGAGTGACCGGGGCACCTGTTCGTTGTGGGCTCCCATTTTGTCTTGGTCCATCGTTTTAAAATCTAATCTTTCCAAAAGAACTCAGAGATCTTGCTCTTTCTCTTTCCGGATTCACCACGGGCACGGGACCGTGCATCATATGCATACGAGCCATTTGATCTATTATTTCATATCAATCTATTCTAATAATGGACCGATCAGGGCCCCGGTCCCGGTACCGACTAATAATCAGAGAAAACCGGGGTTTACCTGCCGGGGTTAAAATTGCAAATTATACTTTTTAAAAGTGGATTAAATCAAACCAACTATAAGAAAATTAAGATTTTTCTTCTTGTTTTTTTTCAATATTTTCTTTTTCTTTTCTGTTTCTTTTGATCGCTCCTCTTCTGCAAGTGAATGTTCATCTTTGTGTTTTGATTTTAAATACCCACATAAAAATTTGGTTGAAAATTTTTTATTTGAGCCGCCAGGAGGTCAGGAGGTTCTCTTCTAATTTCCTGGCTTCAGATGATACATTTAGCTATTTCGAGCCTATCCTGAAACATTGTAAATTACTTCCATACTGCTGAAGCTGATCTTTTAGCCATAGTGACTGAATGTATAAGCAAAACAATAATTTTGAAATAATGTAGCTAAATGAAACAAATTTGATACACAGCAATAAAATAATGATATGTATAAATACAGGTTATATTGATAATTTTATATCTTGCATTTTTCAAATTTTAACTTAAGGCCTTACCTAAATAAACCTGTTGAATAACTGTGAATCAGAAAAAAATCTAAAAATTTTGTAGCTTTTTGAAACTTTTATATACAAAATCTATAATTTTCTGATTTTTCCACGAAGAATGCATATAATCATTAATTTAAGTGAACGTTAATTATTCTAATCTTTCCTTATAATTAAATCTAATTTTCTTAACCTAAAATTTCAGTGCTTTTGACCTCAATAAATTTTAAGCAACCCTAGCCAGAGCCCCGGCAAAATTCCATCTAATGTCGGTCCCTAATTCTAATCACTGGCTGTTTTATTGGCAGTTCCCTTATCGGGACCGGTTCATCTAGTGGATCCTCCAATATTGGCTGACTTTGAGGGACCTGTTGCCTATTACGTAACCGTTTCGCAGGAACATCCTGAACCTCCTCCTAAACTTTGATTCTGTTGATACATTGAAATTAGTTCCGCGATTCGTCTTTTGTACGGCTCCGATATTCGTTTACTCTTTATTATTTCTAATTTTCTCGCGGTATTCTCTTCCAATAGAGCTCGACTTATAAATTGTGATCCCAACCGAGTCAACCTGGCCTCATCTCTCGTCAGCGTGTTTCCTCAGGAGACCATCGTATTTTGATCTCACGTCTTCCTCCCAGAACTTGAGCATCATATTGTTCCCTATAGGCGCTTTGCTTGTGAACGCCCAATCTTCTAAAGTTCGCAAAGCTCCGGCCACACAAGGTACAGACCTGTTCCGCCATTCTTCGATCGTTTGTTTGAGAGGAGCAGCCTCTATGAGTTAAATTTCTCAAAGGAACGAGTAGTCCAAGAGTCTGACTAGGAAAGGACACTTCCCTCTGTAAAAAGGGGTGAATCGATTTCGGTTCGACCCGAGCTTCTTGAATCCCAGAAGCTGTAGAAAATATCTGCAATTCGAAAGACTCCAAGAACGAGCAGTTTTCAGCGGTACTATTAGGCAGTATCGATTCTGAGTCATCTATGATCATAAGGTACAACCCGGCCGAGAGAAAGCGTCCTTCTAAACTCAAATTACAAAACCCGAGCCAGGGCCATGTCACACGGAGAGAGTCATTTACCAACGACTGACTGAATTTCTTCACTTTGACATTCAAAGCACTGGGAAGAAATCACATCGTGGATATATATATATATATATATATATATATATATATATATATATATATATATATATATATATATATATATATATATATATATATATATATATAATAATAATAATAAGATAAATGCAAACTTTTTGATTTTAATAACTCCTTATTTTTTCCCTTCAATCAAATTATGTTGTTTTGTCTCATACGAGAGTACGATTTATCTCCTAAAAACAATTTTAAAAAAACCTGAAAAGTCTTTTTTTGGAGACGCATCAATTGAATCAAAAATGATTTTACAAGTCTATTAAATTTCTCTTTTAGAAAACCTAAATTTACGATATCGGTTTTTTAATACAAACATTTACAATTACTTCGTATATCTTATACTCGCATTTGAAGCGTTTCGTGTTCCGATTGGAATGAGGTATAGAATTAGAAAGGATAGAAATTTAATTATTAGATTTTTATTTATGAGTTTATTAACTTCCTTTTTCAATTAAAATAAATATACAGATGACAATATTGAGGCTTGATTTAATTGAGTGGAGTAGAATTATTACTGCACGTCTGATCTGGAGATTGCTTTTTTCTTAGTTTTCGGCACACGCATACACGGTGTAGGAGCATCTCGACCCCAAAATTCAAAGAGAAATAAATAGTGGTTAAGTTTGAACATTCGAAATATTTAGAATATTCAATAAAGTTAGCAGATAAGTAAAGAACAAAGATAAATCCTAGATTCTGATTCCTATTCTTTCCGAAATCTTGAGTCCTATTTCTAAATCATTACTCAAGTGCTGTTTCTTTCACCTTCTAAAGAAGATTTTATATTTGTTTAAAAAAAACCGAGAGCTGAATAGTCCAGAAAAAAAGCCAATTAGCGCTTTCTGATTTTAGTTCTAATATTTACATAGACCTTGAATAATATAACAAAATTCAAGCAAACTTTTCATATTTTGTTTCTTTTTTTTCTTCTTTTTGATAGAGTTTGAATATATTTTAATTTTAGGTGTGTTATATCATAATGCTTAAATTTCTTATTTTAATTTAATTGTATATACGTTTAAATCCTAATTCAACATTTTTAAAAAAATCCATTGTTTAGTATTTCTCGTTTTATGAGTAATCTAATGGAACAAATTAACTCGTAAAGTGAGAAACTTTGAATTTAAAAGGACTTGGAACTGAAAAAAAAATCTTGGTCTAAAGATGGAATGGATTTTTCAGTATTTTTTTTTATATAGTTTGCCACCACTTACAAGGAAAGCCCTTTTCAAGGAGGGGGCACATACAAAAGAAAGAAAACTACCCACACCCAAGCCTAAAGCACTTCTCTTAGGTGGGCAGAGACGGAAGCCTTGAAGAGAAGATTAAATACAGGAAGAAATATAGATGGTAGAGAGTTTTACAGAACAGAGGTGGCTGGAAAGGAGGCATCACAACGGGCGAGCCTGGTGTTTTCAGCAACCACACAAAATTCGTGCGAAAGTAGGGAACCCCCTTGTGCAAAGAGGGCGACGCAATGATGGAATGCGAGAGGCCAATTTCCTCGAGCACCTGATATTGTAGTACCTGTAGAAAAAGAGATAGTGCCCCAAAGTCACGTCGCAGAGATAGAGGGTCAAGAGAGTTTTGAAAGTAGGGGTTTATTAATCTCAACCTTAGACCCAACCCTATCCAGGAGAGTGGAGGAACCGTATCCTCCCTAAATGTGAGAACAGTACTCCATACAAGGGCGAGGAGTAACTGCTCAGAATTCCTCATTATTAATTTTATTAAGTTAACCAAAAAGAAACTTTTAAAGAGGTGTAATATATCTTTATTAACCTTTGTACCTTGATCTCTTTACCTAATAATGACTTCTCAATTTAATTCCTACAAAAATATATTTTATAAGAGGAAGTAATAAGTAAATTTAATTTATAAATAAATGATAATTTTGTTTTGAAATGTTTATTTTCTTAACATGAAGTCAATAAACGAGATCTTTATTCAGATAAAAATTTAATTAACGCATTTCTTCAAATATATTTAATTGACGCTTTACTTCAAAAATCTAATTAACGAGTTATTTCTCCATTATATAATTAACGCGTCGTTTATTCCGATATAAATCTAATTGACGAATTGTGTATTCAATTATGTATTTAATTAACGTGTTCTTTATTCAAAAATGTATTTATTAATTCAATATAATATTATATATATATATATATATATATATATATATATATATATATATATATATATATATATATATATATATATATATATATATATATATATATATATATATATATATATATATATATATATATATATATATATATATATATATATATATATATATATATATATATATATATATATATATATATATATATATATATATATATATATATATATATATATATATATATATATAAATAAACGAGCTGCTTATTTTCATACATGTATGCCTTATTAAAGTGATTTTCAATTTAAAAATGTGTATAATTTTAATTTTCCCTACTAACGATGTCTATTTCATGACATTGAAATTTGTAGAGAAAAAGCAGTTTCTCTTTTCATTCTTTGATCTTATAAATTAATTTTTATCATTAATATTTCATATATATTGAGATTATTATTATTAATATTATTATTATTTTGGTATGTGTTGGAGTAATTTTCAATTAAGGAAGAACATTTTTTCTTGGAAAATCGGAAAAGAAATATTGAGAAGCTTTTCTCTTTGTTTTGAAGATTTGTTCCTTTTCATTAATATTCATTATTTATAATAATGGCACACGGTCGGGCGGCTTGAAAAAGACTTCATAGATTCATTGTGCGAGGAAAGTTTTGGCAGCTTCTCCCGGAAGGTCTTTTGAGTTTCAGAGTCAATGTGAGCTTTTTCTGTGATCAGAGGAAATAACTTTCGAGATTATCAGTGTCTTCCAGATGTGACTATGTCTAGTGGCGAAGGCAGAGATGACAGCGTGAGTTTATGAGAGGAAAACCCCGAGATTTCAGCCTTTCCACTTTAAATCAAAAGCTAAATGTGGAGAAGCACTCAAATATGGAATACGTACTCCATACACAGACGAACCACATCCAAACACATAGGAAAGAACACATCTCGAAAAGGGTTCTGCTGCCCGTGAGTGGTGGTGAACTGTAATAAATAAATAAATAAATAAATAAATAAATATATATATAATAATAATAATAATTTTAACTACATCAATAAAGCCTATTTATTTGCAGTATAACTTATATGGTTATAAAATATATTTGGATGAAAATTTGATGAAACTTTGCAAAAATTCAATTTGGACAACTTTTTTCCAACCTCAATATTATCACTAATTTGTCCAATTATCAACTTAATGATAATGAAATAGAACTATTTTTTTGGGTTTTCTCAAGCGGCTTCATGATGCAATACGTAGTATAAAAAACGATAAGTTATTGTTCGTCTTGCAGATAAAGGGACTGGGGTAGTAATTTTGAATCCTAGATTCTGATTCCTATTCTTTCCGAAATCTTGAGTCCTATTTCTAAATCATTACTCAAGTGCTGTTTCTTTCACCTTCTAAAGATTTTATATCATTTGTTTATAAACCTCTTTCCATCTATGCTATAGATATGATAACAAAATGCAAACTGGACAAGCCATTTGTACTAGATATTGGAACTACAGAAGTGTCTTATTTTACCACTTTAACAAATCTTTTTGAAGCATTCTTTGGAGACAAGTCAACTTTTAATCTAATGATAGCTGATCTTGAAAAGGCTTCAAACATGGATTTTTATAACATGACAGTAGGTGCTCAAATACATTTCACCAGGGTAAGATCAATATTTGGTTCCAATATGCAATTAGATGCTCAAAAGTGGATGAAGAAGTCTTATCTAGATTGGAATCAAAGAAGAACATCCTTTGTTTTATTGTTAATATTATTTTCAAATAGGATAAACCCTAAGATTAATGAATATTTACATACATTTCAGATTGGTAATTTTCAATTTGATGCCTCAGTACCTACAAAAGATGCTTGGGAAACAGATGATTGTATCATTATTTGCAATAAAAGATATCTACGGACCCAAGAAAGTGAGAAATTACTGAAACGAAAATATGCATTAACTTGTATTACAGCTGTACAAAATGTAAAAAAGATCTTTAAACCAGACGATCTCCTATTGAACAATATATCTGAAAGATTATTAAGTACTTCAACTGGAATAAAATTAGCAAGGAAGAGGAAAATAATGGAAAATGATGAATATATCCTTTCTTCGTTTTACTCAAGAGTCTCCAAGCGTCCAAAGTTGCTACTTGAGGAAGTTGAGAGTGATTCTGATATAGAAGATGTCGATGATAGTGTATTGGAATTTTAATGGATTAGTTTGTAAGACAATTGTATTGCAAGAAAAGAGTTAAAAGTCGAACCATTTTTTTTCAAAAAACATTTAAAAAATTTTCTCCCCCCTCCATATATATAAAACTAGCCGTCCAC
The DNA here is from genome assembly GCA_009176605.1 of Armadillidium nasatum. Lineage (NCBI taxonomy): Eukaryota > Metazoa > Arthropoda > Malacostraca > Isopoda > Armadillidiidae > Armadillidium > Armadillidium nasatum. The sequence goes on along the minus strand of SEYY01022984.1, from coordinate 67,569 downwards.
AATCCTTCCCTTCCATATTTTTATGGCATTCCTAAACCCCATAAAAATTTTATCCTTCGTCTTATAGCATGCAGCAACGACAATGTAAAAATTCCATAAATGTCTTGTCAAAATACTTTCCCCATTACTACGTACTATTTCCTCATCACATTTAAAAAACACCCCCACTTTAAAAAAGGAAAACATTAGTAATAAAGTTCCCCACAATCACACACTCATTAGTTTTGATGTAACAAGTTTATTCACAAATGTCCCAATTCCTCAATTTTTGGATTTTCGTATTGAAAGACTTTTGAATACTGAACTACCATTCCCGCTAACCAATTTCGTTAAATTAATTGAAATATGCATGAAACAAAATGTTATCATTTATGTTATTTGGTACAGGTATGGGAAATAGTCTGAGCCCTGTTATCGCAAATTTATGTATGGAGTTTTATGAGACCCGGTTAGTAACCACCTCTATTTTATAACATTCATTCTTGGTACCGTTACCTAGATGATATACTGGTCGTCATTCCCATAGATTTTCCTGTTAAACAATTTTTAACAAATAAATAGTTTGATTATTTCAATTCCATTAATTCCATACGAAGTTCAAAACAATAATATTCTCTTTTTGGAACTCATATTTCGAAATGACAGTAACTTGTCCTTCAAAATTTTAATTAATTATTACATGCCTTCCCCGACCATCCCACTACACGAAAAAATATTTTTAATCTCGCTCCTTAAAATTTACTGATCCCAAATACTTTAATGAGGAAATCACCTTTGTATTTCATCAATTCTTAACACTAGGGTGCACTCAACATTTCATTTCCGAACAGTAATGCAGGGTATATTATCTTATATTTATAATAATCGTAATCTAGAACCTCGTATTTGCCACCCAAATATGCTTATTTTCCCATATTCCGAATCTCTGACCGTATTACTTTTCACATTATTAACTTTGTACAATATAAATCTCATTTTCACCTATCCAGCCACAAATATAAAAAGATCGGGGAGTTTATGATGTGCCGTATAATACTTTTAACAAATCATATACTGGTGAGACTATCAAAACATTACAGACACGCCAAGATCAACACAAAGTCGACGTTAGGAGAGGAAACCACACAACGCCATATTTTTGCGCATTGACCAACAAACAATATCTTGGGACAATGCCAGATTCATATTTTCATCTAAATCAAAAAACCTTAATCGCCTTACTGAATCTTTTTTGTACAAAATACACAGAAAACTTTAATACTTTTTTTTTTTTTGATGTTGATAACCTTACTAGTAATTTTTTGAAATTATTTTTAAAAATATTTTAATCGTACGCCAGGCAGTCAAGAGGTTGGCATTTTGAACCTCTGAAAATCTCCCTCTTATTGTACTTCATGTGTGCTAACTGTTCATTTTTTCTTTCATTTAGGGATGCAGATATATTAAAAAATATCGATTGACCTCCATACTATCGGTTAAAACATATCGTGTATTATATATATATATATATATATATATATATATATATATATATATATATATATATATATATATATATATATATATATATATATATATATATATATATATATATATATATATATATATATATATATATATATATATATATATATATATATATATATATATATATATATATATATATAACCCAGTGTCTAGCCAGTTCGAATTACAATACAAAAAGTGCCGAAAATTACTGTTCGAATGAAAAAAAAGTTCGAGGTAACGGACGTTCGACTAACAAGTTTCACTATTTTTTATATATATATATATATATATATATATATATATATATATATATATATATATATATATTATATATATATATATATATATATATATATATATATATATATATATATATATATATATAATATATATATATATATATATATATATATGACAGCAGTATAGGACGCGACTTCGGCAGGAAAAAAAAAAGTGTAACGGGATTATGATTTGCAATTGCAAATCATTCCGCTCAAATCAACCTCATGCCGTTTTGGGAGGAGGGATTCAATCCGTCGAAATTGGACTTGTCGGGGAAAGGGGCCCCTGTGAGTCCCCGTGAACCCCTCCAAAATCGGTATCAGGAACTTATCCGACAGGTTTTTGAGGTTCAGTCTTGGATGAAGGGTCCGTGAACCGACAAAAAAAATGTTAGGAAGGTGCCTGATATTTGAACATCGAGCGTAAATGCAGAAAAGACCGTTAGACTCTTTTTTTTCCTGCTGAAGTTGCGTTGACTAAAATAAAATTAAAGTCTGGTCTTTTTTTGTGCTCTTGCACGTGCGCTCCAAAAATTTTGCAAAAAGTTGCGCTGTAAAGTGTAAAACTTGCGCACCCGCCTCTGAATTAGCGTCAAACAGCAAGAGGAATAAGAGGTAGGTCACGACGTGTACTACCTCTGGTGAGTTTTTGATATTGAAAAAGACCGATGTCGTATCGAAAATTGAACTTAGTTTTTTTTAGGAAATGGAAAAAGCTCAAAGAGAAAAAAGTGGGGTTTCTTGTCATTTAGATGCAGGGGCTATCAAAAATAAGTTTTAGACCAAGTTCTTTAAGAATGTCGCTCTCGTGTCTTCGCTTTGGGCCGAGGCTTTGAAAAAATACATTTCCTGAGGGAAGTTCCTGCCGCGATCATAAGAGGTAGGTAAAGCGTAAAAAAATTTAAAACTTTAATCTCTAAAACCGTGGCAGATAGCAAGAAGTTACAAGATGTGTAAAAGGTAGCCCATGATCAGTTTTACCTCATATGGACTCTGACCCTTCAAAAGTGACCTCCATCACATCGTAAAATGATACTTAAAATTTTTCAAGTATTGAAAAAAAAAACTTGCTAATAAAATTGAAAAGTTTATATTTATTTTCATTTTCTGGGAGGTAAGCGATCAGAAAAAAGTTCTGCATCACCTACCTGAAAATGCTTTTTTGTTTTTTTAATTGAAGTAAATACACAATTCCTGCGAAAGTCGACACTCGGCAAAATATGGCACGAGCTCAAAAATTTAATTTCGGTTTCTGTAGGGTATGAGTCGAGTCTCTTGAGTTTTAACAGGTGAGAGCCTATGAAACCATTTGAAGTTCAACTTTTGAGATTTTCCGATCAAAATTTGTATAAGATTTTAAAACTTAACAACTTTCTTATCAATGGAGAGATCGGATTGGTTTTTCAAAAACATAGGGATTTGAGACTCCCGATTCCAAATTCGGAATCCCGGTTCATCTATATATTATAGCTTTCGAGTTAACGGCTGACATACATTCCAAGGTGGTTTGTACTTTCTGAGAATACAAAAGAAAAAATAATCAACTTTGGGAGCCCATATCTTCAACAGTATTAGATAGGAATGATTCATGGAGGCTTCCAAGTACTAAAAGATACGTGCAATTTAGATTTTAAATATCCTTCATAGCTTAGAATTTGTCAAAAATCACAATCAGATAAAAATAAAATAAAATGAGGGGCCATATTTCATGAACGGAAGCTCGTAGGATCAGGATCATAGGATCTTCATATTCGGGGTCAGCATGACGAGATCTATCTGCAAAGGCGATTTAATTTATATTTAAAGTTTAGCTTACATGGCACGAATTGTACACTTAAAAGAGCCTGAAAAGTTAATCAAATCATATTTCAGGGTATAGCATTCCGAATCTGGAGTCCCCATTTTTCTACGACACGTCATTAACGCGTTGGGCTTAACTTGTGCCATATGGAAATTATATAGTACATGATTATGACATACATTTTAATGCATTAATAATATAATTAATTATATGCAATTTTACATTTAATATTATTACACTACGTTTTCAAGTTGTATTTTGGAATGAAGGAATTTTAGAAGGATCAAATAGCTTATTTCCTACCCAACCCTCTCTCCCAACTTCGAAGGGAAGCTATGTCGAATATAGCGTACTCTCTATATTACGAATTTAGATATTTAGAGGCAATATTTCTTAAGAGACTAGGGAAAGGGTGGGCAACCATCTGCACACCGATATAATTTTTTTTGGCACGTTAATTTTTCGTTAGGAGCATCTTTAAGCAGCATAGCCCATGGGGACAGAGTTCCGACGTGTGCAAGCTAGCCTATTTCTGAAAAAAAGAAAACTTATAAGGATATAAAAGAATTGCCTGCACCGGAAACGGTCAGTTGATTGAATTTCAGAGTAGCTCAAATTAGGAAAAATTCGTTGAAAAGTATTTGCTTCAAAAACCTTAAAACTGCATTATTATCCAGATTTCGTCTACATATGCTTGTGAATCTTTATTCTTAGTGACAAACTTCTAAGTCTCGTAACAAGAGTAGCATGATGGATGAAACTAGTAGTGCATGCATATCTTTCAAGGTTACTAAATATAAACCAGATTTAAAATCTCTGCCATCACTGAAGCAACAGCAGAAGTCTCACTGATGATATATAAAAAGAGTCAGCAAGTTGTCGGTCTAGGTTTATCTGATGTTTTTCTTTGAAGGTGGCAAAGGTTCATGATTGTTTAAATGTAATTTTAAAGGTAAATAAATGTTTTCTTTTAAGGAAAGGAAACATGACATTATTCTCAATGCTGACACCCACACAAAACTGGGTTAACCAAACCTCTATTTCAACAACAATTATCACTTGCAGTCGATGACATCATATTTACCTTTGAAAATAATTTCTACAAATAAATCGATGGTATGCCTATGGGGCTACCTCTTGGTCCCATATTCGCACATATTTTCCTTTCCCACTTTGAAACCATCTGGCTAAACCAATCATCTATAAACGCTATATAGATGACTGCTTCCTTATATTTCAACACAAATACCAAGTTGACTTCTTCCAATATATCAATAGACAGCATACAAACATCCAATTTACACGAGAATATGAAACCAACGATTCTCTTCCATTCCTTGATATACTTATTTCCCGTACATCTCAAGGCATTACCACCTCTGTATACCGAAAACCAACCACATCATTCCTAGGTCTTAATTTCTTAAACTTCACATCCTACTCATTTAAACTTACTACCATCTCAGGTTACCTACATCGTTCCTACTCTCTTTGCTCTAATTGGTGGAACTTTCATCTCGAACTTCTCTACTTAAAAATGTTCACTTTCAATTTTTTCCAAACCTTCCGAATTGATAACACTATCAACAACTTTATCTCAAATATTTTTCGCCTAGCTATCCCTCTTCCCTCTATTCTCAAACTCCAATTCTATATTAAAACACCATACCTGGGAACACTTACTCCCTCTCAATAAAGAATTTACTTCCTTATTCCAATCATTCTTCCAATACATCAAAACACACCTAATAGGAATTAATGTCTACTTTTTCAAATACAAAACAAAACTGCCAACTCTGCTTGTACCTTCTGTAGTCTGCCTTTTTATTGACATAACGCTCGTTATGTTAGCCAAACCGGCCTTCAGTTAATGCTCAGAATACAAAAGCACATCGGCACTTCCTTCCGTACCAACCTACCTTTATTCAGCCTTGAAAATTCTTCCATCCGCGACAATTTATTCTCTCATAATAATCCTCTCCAAATTTCAGTATCCTGACATCTTCCTCAAATACCTTAGACTAAAAAACCTTAGAATCATTACACATTAAACAACTCCAACCAACACGCAATCTGTCTGCCTCCTCCGCTCCTGAACGTTTAACTTAAATTAATCAATACATATCCCTATATGAAAATAAATACCCATCACGGATTGACCCACACAACAGTATGCATGTTGAACGTATATCGTGTATGTATATACTTAGTGTATGTATGTATGTTGCATGTATGTATGCGTGTGATCGTGTATGAATAGATTTAGTGTATATATATATATATATATATATATATATATATATATATATATATATATATATATATATATATATATATATATATATATATATATATATATATATATATATATATATATATATAGTAAAAGTTAAGAAGTTGTGTGACCTTCGATATATAGAAATATCGATATATCAATGCAAATTTTATGACATTTGTATTATTATTATTATTTAAATTTCATTTCATTTATGCCTATTATTATTATTACTATTATTATTATTATTATTATTATTTATTATTACTATTATTATTTAGTTTTCTAGCGTACTTAGTTCGACTTAACCTGAACGACCGAAGTTTCCGTGTGATACAGGCCTAACCGACAGATGAAACGTTGCCGTGGGATACAGGCCTACTGCAGTATTACACCATATATATATATATATATATATATATATATATATATATATATATATATATATATATATATATATATATATATATATATATATATATATATATATATATATATATATATATATATATATTTTTACCGATACCGATACCGATACCTAAAAATTACCAGATACCGATACCGATACCGGTATCGAATATGCCGATACTACTACCGATACCGATACCGATACTTTACTCTTATCCAAAAAATTTGCCGATACTGATACCGGTATCGGAAAATATGCCGATATGCCGATACCGATACTTCACTCCATCCCTAATATATATATATATATATATAAATATATATATATATATATATATATATATATATATATATATATATATATATATATATATATATATATATATATATATATACCAATCTTTAAACCTATCTCTAACATTCTTAAAACGAAAATGTACAACCTGTCTCTACACAAGGGAAGTTAATATTAAAACTATCGAAATTTTTAAAATATCGATATATACAAGGTCAGACAACTTCTTAACCTAAGCATATATATATATATATATATATATATATATATATATATATATATATATATATATATATATATATATATATATATATATATATATATATATATATATATATATATATATTTCACTATCACCGTTTCCCACTTTCGTTGGGTGGTGCCCGCCACAATTCCCTTACAAGGCATACCCATTCTTACCTTTCAACCCCTTTCACCACAGCCCTCCATCTCACTCTGTCCTCCGCAAGTCTTCTACCCTCATATATTATATATATATATATATATATATATATATATATATATATATATATATATATATATATATATATATATATATATATATATATATATATATATATATATATATACACGAGTGCGTATATGTGAATGATGCAAATACGAGAATATGAACACAAAGACCCCCATTGCTTTTAATTATAAATCAACCAACCATGTAACTAACTCTAAATAATTTCTTAAATTATTTTTTCCATTTCGTAAAGTGTGTCACTTCCAATGTTATATATTGTTTACATTGTATTTATATATACAGTGTACAGTCGTCAACAGAAGTTCGTTACTATTAGGCTGGAAATAAATATTTATATAAAATGGAAATCATTTCATAAAAGCTCTATTTTGAATAAAAAGAAAATAAAAACATTGAGCGGGGCTTAATTGAACTGTGATTGGCTGAACCTGAAATGATCTCCATTTTATATAAATATTTATTTCCAGCTTAACAGGAACGAACTTCTGTTGACGACTGTACCTAACTTATAGCTCCATTCTGAATATAAAAACACTTTCATAAAATCAGTGATTGTGTAGATTAAATTGTACTCATATATATAACTCCATAATTTAAATTTATATTTCTTTTATCTAATTGTATTTTTGTCTTAATTGCAGATATTGATAATGGGCTAAGTTAAGCCCGAAACGTCTAACTCTAAATAAATAATTATCATTTATTATACTATATTATATATTTCATACTGTATCATTAAAATTATAATATGCAGTCTTTTACCACATTGTTGACTTTATTATTCCATCAAATTAATGTTCAATAAGAACAAATCTATCTATCTATCTAACGGTATACTGAAAAATGTAAATGAAACCAAATACTTAGGTTTTATTATAAATGGATATTTGGAAGAAAAACCAGATATTGAAAGAGTGAGAAATAAATTTTTTAGTAAATTTAATGTAATTTTAAGAAGATTTAATTGGGAGGTTTTATTGTAACTGATTAAATCTTATTGTACTCCTTTTTATGGAGCAGATCTGTGGATAAATTTAGAAAACAGTAGCCAGATTTTAAATCAGTTTGCTGTAGGTTACCATAAAGCTTTTTAAAAAAAAATGTAATGTTTGAAGTAGAATGAGTAATCATTTTATATGTAATCAAATTGGTATTTTTATGTTTAAACATTATATTAATTACCTTAAAATTTGTACAACGTTTAGGTTACTTTTTAAACCTTGCATATTTATTGAAAAAAATAAAGCAGCATTTTTAAAGGGTGAACTAGTTAGGGATATTGAAAGAATATTTAATTGTGTCTATGGGGTTTCAGAAATATATCAGAACGATTTGGATGCTCGTAAGGCTAGAATTTTTTACGTTCAAGTTAGAGAAGATCCTCTTAGGTAAATTTGTATTTTTATTGTAATTTTATTGTATTTTTTAACCATATGTACTATGTTTACGAAAAAAAGAATTAAAGTCTAAAGTCATATATATATATATATATATATATATATATATATATATATATATATATTATATATATATATATATATATATATATATATATATATATATATATATATATATATATATATATATATATATATATATTAGTGGTGTCGAATGTCAAATTTTTAATATCCCCGGATTTTGAATGTGGTCTATTTTTTCACATCCGCGAATGCGGATATTTACGTTCCTATATATAAAGGCCGTAGGCTCACACACACTATAATATATATATATATATATATATATATATATATATATATATATATATATATATATATATATATATATATATATATATATATATATATATATATATATATATATATATAGGTCAGAGTGTACTTTAGCATGTATACATATTTAAAAAAGTACTAAACGTACGTAAAAAAGATAACATTTTTGAAATCCTTGGGGAATTTGCAGTAAGAAAACTATAAAATGTTAAAAAAATAAAAAAAATATAAATATATATAAAAATGTACGACAAGTTGGTAATTAAAAAGTAGGGCATGTAAAAAACCGAACATTTGTCTACGGGGGAGCTCTGGCAGCCGTACCCCCCGACCCGTGAGTGATGATTATATTGTCGACTACTTTTCCTGTGGACGATTTGGGGTATTTCCTATGTTTTCCAATTTCTAAAATTTTTTAAAAAAACTGACATTGGCGGACGTACGATTCTCGCGAGACTTACAAAGTAAAATTTACTTATGTAATAAAATTTATTATAAGAATTTATTTTTTATTTCCCAGTTTTTCTTACCTAAAATTCGACAAGGATTTCAAAAATATAATCCTTTTTAACGTAGGATTAGTAGTTTTTTAAATATGCATACATGCTAATGTACACTCTGGCCATATATATATATATATATATATATATATATATATATATATATATATATATATATATATATATATATATATATATATATATATATATATATATATATATATATTTCATAAGCACAGCTCACGGTAGAGGGGGTGTTAGATCAATGAGAATAAGGAAAAATCCTACAAGTCCCACTTAACGCCTATTTTGTAGGTGAGCACAGACTTGGGCTTTAAAGTAATTAAGATTAAATTCGACAGGAAACAAAAAATGGGAAAGAATTTCAAAAAAAAAAAAATTTTTGATTGGAAAGAATGGGGCATCACCGCGGACATGTCTTGAGTTACCTATGTCCACAAAATTTTTGTGCAGATAATGCACTCCTTGTGCTACAAGGACATCGTAAAGGCGAAGGTATACGAGTGGACAGTTCCCTTGAGCATTTGCGCTATAGTACCTATAGAAAAGAGAAGGCACCAACGTCACGTCGCAAAGATAAAGGGTTAAATTAATTTGAAAGAGCGGAACAATTTATGTATTTTAGCCTTTGACTCAACCCTATCCAAAAGGCGGGTGAAACCTAAGCTACCTTAGATATGTGAGCAGTACTCCATACAAGGGCTTCTTTGTGGCAGCCCTAGCAACCATTGCACTGTGAGGTTTCCAAGACATTATTTTGTTTATGTGAAGGCCAAGGATGTTTATACTGTCAACAGGAGAGACGGGAGAACCATTGAAAGAAATAGAAAAGCTAGGTGTCTTTGAGAGGGAGATTCCAAGAAGTTGAGTTTCACAAGGATGAGTCTACCCCACTGGGAAATTCTATTCAGATCAGCAAGGATGTTTTCGGAAAGATGAAGACGAGAAGAAAATCTAGATGCAAAAGAGGGAGCAGATTTGAAATAAGTAGAAGAATGGACTGTAGAGTCATCGGCATATGAATGGATTGAGTTAGATAAGCAGTTGAGATCATTAATGGAAAAGTTGGAATAGAGTAACACCACTATTGACAGGAAATGAAGAAATCGCCCCCATCAACAACAGCCGAAATGAAAAAATGAGAGAACCATCGACAAAATAGAAAAGTTAGGGGTTTTCTTTGAGACGGGAGATTAAGAAATTTGAGTTTTTAGAGTTGAATTTCACAAGGTTGAGACTAGCCCACTGGGAAATTCTATTCAGATCAGCAAGAATGGAATTGGAAAGATGAAGACGATAGGCAACTCTAGATGCAAAAGAGAGCAGATTTGAAATAGAAGAATGAGAGGTCGAGTCATCGGCAAATGAATGGATAGGGTTAGATGAGCAGCTGAGAAGATTAATGAAAAGTATGAATAGAGTAGGAGACAAGACAGAACCGTGAGGAACAACACAATTTACTGAAAAAGATGAAGTCACCCCATGAGCAACAGCTGAAATGGAACGATTAGAAAGAAAGCAAAAACATAAGCAAAGGAAGGAAGAAACCAAAATAAGGGGAGCTTGAAAAGCAGTGACCCATGCTATACCCTGTCAAATGCGTTAGATATGTCAAGCGCCACCACACAAGTTTCCCCATGGTCTGTGAGATAGGAAAGTAGTAGACCACGAACGTCGAAAGCCATACTGATCAAAGAGAAGGGAATGGGATTCCAAATGTAAGAAATGAGAGTCAAGATGGATTTTAAAGACGCTAGTTAGAATACAAGTGAACTATTATAGGGCGATAGCTAAAAGGATCAGAGAGAGTACCTTTTTTCAAGATAGGTTAGACTAATGCGGGCTTCCAACATTAAGGGAAAGTACTAGTATTGAGGCATAGATAGAAAAGTTGAATGAGGGACGGAGCCAGCTCAGAAGCACACACTATTAAAACTCGAGAAGGAATGCCTTCCAAGTCGTTTGCCTTCCTAACGTTCAAAGATTTCATAAGCCCATGCACCTGATCAAATATAATCACAGGATATCTGAAAGGTGAAGTAGGGGAGGATTTCCGGAGTCGTTCTGGGTTGCATTAAAGGAAAACGAGGATGAAGAGATTAGCCTTTTAAGTTTTAGCAACAGAACTCCACTTCGCCTTCCTCACTTCAATCTTTGTTTTCTCTTTTACATTCGCTTCTACACTACTAACTCAGGCTCCATCTTCTCCTACTCATCCTTTTCCTTCTCTACCTCCTACTCCATTTTGTATCACTTCTCCTATATCTACATTTTCTCCTATGTCTCTTCTGGCAAGCCCGTTACTTTTTACCCACAACCTGCTATTAAATATGTTTTGTTAATATGTTTTTTGCTATTTAAAAAAACTTCAAATACTTAAACGATATCAAATATATTCTCAAAAACTTTTGGTTGGCACGTGGAAAAATTGTCAGATTCTGCCAATTTTGGCACACATTCAAAAAGGTTGCCCACAAGTGTTCTTGGGTATGTCGTTTATATAAATGGAGCATATTTATTTATATAGACGAAGGTTCACCGCAAGAATAATTTTACGAAAAAAATTTTCTCGCAGCTGAATTAAATACGAATAAGTTAAACCAGTTTCAGTACTCTGAAAATATTTCATTTAATTGTTGCGCTACAAAAAAACTTTCTAAGATGTAAAGACTATTTAAATAGTGAAACGAAATACTCTGTGTGTAACTTATTTTCACTAAGAATATTCACGATTTCTAAAGCTAATCACTGCCTTTTTTATTGACAAGAATAAACGATTATCAAAAATATCCGAGAATATTCTATGAAGTTGACAAAGAATGATTAATTCTTTGAAATTAATGCAAAGTATAAATTTTTGACACGACTAAAGCTAATATATAGATGGTGTCAAACTTAACGATTTAAACGAACGCAAATAAAGATTATGCGTATGCAAAGAAACCGTTCTTAACTTAACGGAGTATCGAACAATAGATCCTTACTCGACTGAATCTTAAACAAAAGTGAAATATATCTGACAACCTTTGCTTTTGACAACCACTAGCCTTCAAAAAATTTGCTTCTTTTCTCGATAGATTATTTCTTCATCTGGCTACCACGTATATATATATATATATATAATATATATATATATATATATATATATATATATATATATATATATATATATATATATATATATATATATATATATATATATATATATATATATATATATATATATATATATATATATATATATATATATATATATATATATATATATATATATGAGAGAATTTAATAAGGTGAAAAAAAGTTTTAACAAGTGTGCTTGTCTTCGAACTTTTGCTCCCAGTTTATAATGAGAGAATTTTCTTTTAAAGGTAAACTGCAAGACTTCATTATAAGATCTTATGCCAATTTCAATTTAGGAAACTAGTTCTTAACAATTAAATTTTTTTTCTTTCACAAAATATAATAATAATAATAATAATAATAATAATAATAATAATAATAATAATAATAATAATAATAATTCAAAAATAAAATCATTATTCTCCGTTCTCATGATATTTAAAGAATAGTTTTTTTTTTTTTTTTAATTCGGTTAATTTTAGTCTTAATTTAACATTATAGTATTTTTTTTTTCAATTTCCTAATAGATTCAGTACTATTTTGTGATTGTTAATAAAGAACATTTGTTTTGGAGTAGAAATATATGAAAAATTGGAGAGTTACGTTTTTATTCAAAATTTTACAAAAATTAGTTCTCTTGTATTAAAGGAACAAAATAAAATTTTGAAGAAATATTTTTTTTGTTTAAAACTTTAAAAGACTACTTTGATACGAAATTAAAGAGAACATTTCCTATCTTTTATGAAATATAAAAATATTTGGCATTTAAGACACATTGTATGGACATGCCCCTTTTGCGCAGTTTCTGCTTCTTATCTTAAGATAGAAAATGTCCAACTCTCAATTTTACATCCTTTGAATATTAACAGTAAAATGGCAGAAATTTTTTATAATTTTTTTTCCCGGTTCGGAAGATTATCTTCCTCTTTGTGAAGATGGTCTTCCTCTCTTTTTCAATCTGGAATAGAATTTTTCAGCCATTGTAAGCCTACATTCTATTTCAATCTGAGTTGGCTATATCAATCTCTTATTTTCAGGGAGCAGTTGGGCATACTGTCTTTGATATAGCAACTATACATTTGTCATAGCAAGAAATTACGTATAGAAAACTGGCAAAAGCCACTTATTACTGCGCAGTTTAATTCAATAGAAAGCAAAAAGAATATCATTCTAGTCTACTCCAATAAGTTTATTATATTCTTCAACCATTCGTGAACAGTTTATTTCTATTTTTGACTTTGCGCTTTCTTAATTAACCAGGAAATTCCTGCAAAGGTGAAAGCAAGTTGAACAACCCCACCATCATGCCACCTAATAAATGCAACAGCAGATGAATAATCCACCCTCCAATCTAATGAATCTCTTTCCATTGCTTTCATTTCTTTTTCTGAATTCAAAATTTTTTCAGCTTCCTTCATCCTTTTAGCTAGAATAGTTTCTAGTGTCTGAGCTATTATTGTATGCAATTTCTTTCAGCAAAGGAATTGATGTAAAAAAGTTACCATAAACAACTTCATAATTATTGTGTTTTGGCAGGTTCTTGCACAGTCGTACAACTAAATCTCCAGATATTCTAAGATTGGAAACAGTAGATTTGTTTTTTTTACCAGTATATACTTCAAATTCATAAAGAATATCAGATGTCCTACACTTTGTAACCTCGTGTGAGAATTCTTAGGGTTGTACTGCTTCAATGCCAACTTAAATTTTATAGAAATCATTTGCTCATGGATGGAATTATATTCTGACTCGATACAACAACATTTCTCTAAAAGAGATTCAAAAATAGATCTAATTATGTATAATCTGCAAAAGATAAAATGTTTTTATGTGAAATTTTTGAATTGTCATTAAAATGCATGTAATACTTTATTGCTTACAATCTGTTAACATCGCCATTATGTGCCACAGTAATTTGTGGCATCTATGTATCTAATTAAAGCGTTTGTTAAAATACGTTATTTAATATACCCATTAGTTATTCAATATGTATTTAACTACTTTGTTCTTTATTTAAATGTGTATCTAATTAAAGCATTTATTGAAATGTGTATGCAATTAACGAGCTGTTTTTATCCACATTTGTACATAATAAATGATATATATATATATATATATATATATATATATATATATATATATATATATATATATATATATATATATATATATATATATATATATATATATATATATATATATATCCCAACTAGTGTTATATATAATGCATGCCATATAAATTTGCAGAGAAAAAGCAGTATTTATTTTCCTTTGATCTTTTACATAGGTTTTTATGTAAAAGGTTTTTTTACATATAAGTCTTTATTCTATTGGGTAGAAGTTTCATTATACGAGATTTTATTTATTTACCCTTATTATTATTATTATTATTATTATTATTATTATTATTATTATTATTATTATTATTATTGTTATTTTTATTATTATTTTAATATTTTCTTATTATTAGTATTTTGGTTTGTGTAAAATGATTTTCATATATATATATATATATATATATATATATATATATATATATATATATATATATATATATATATATATATATATATATATATATATATATATATATTCCTACGGCACAATTGCTGTTTTTCCTTCTAAAGCTGAATGAACGTTTCTCTCAAACTTTTGCCTCTAATTCAATTTTTGACAACTCCAGAGCTATTCCTCCCCCTTCAACTCATTAATGCCTAAAATTATAATTTATTCTAAGGTCGTCATTTCTACTCTCTCTGAGCTTGATACTAAGAAGGCGTACGGTCCTGATGGTATTCCTCCTGTGGTTCTCAAAACTTGTGCTTCTGAGCTTGCACCCTACCTTGGTAAACTATTTCGTCTTTGTCTTTTTACTTCGACCTTCCCTTCTTGCTGGAAACATGCACTCATTCAGCCTGTGC
Organism: Armadillidium nasatum; assembly: GCA_009176605.1. Lineage (NCBI taxonomy): Eukaryota > Metazoa > Arthropoda > Malacostraca > Isopoda > Armadillidiidae > Armadillidium > Armadillidium nasatum. Next base: position 52,212 of record SEYY01022984.1, on the reverse strand, counting down.
TGAAGAAAGGGGACGCCTCTCAACCCTCCAACTACAGTCCCATTTCTTTTATCTCTGTTCTCTCTAAAGTTTTCGAATCTATCCTTAACAGGAAGATTTGGAAACATCTCATTTCTTCTAATTTTATCTGATCGCCAGTATCACTTTCGTAAGAAACGCTCTACTGGTGATCTTCTTTTCCTTCTCTCTTTCTCTTGTTCCTTTGCTCTTGGGAATTTCGGTGAATCCTTTGCTGTTGCGCTAGACATATCGAAAGCTTTCGATAGAGTCTGGCACAAAGCTTTGATTTCAAAGCTTCCCTATTTCCCTTCTTCTCTCTGTGATCTTCTCACTAACTTCCTTTCCGGTCGTTCTATAGCAGCTGTTGTAGACGGCCACCGTTCTTCCTTTAAATCAATTATTAGTGGTGTTCCTCAGGGTTCTGTCCTATCCCCAACACGTTTTCTTCTTTTCATTAATGCCCTTCTCTCTGTTACCTCATCTCCTATCCACTCCTATGCTGATGACTCTACCCTTCATTGCTCCTTTCAGTTTGAAAGAAGTCCCTTCCACAGGAGTTAATAGACTCGAGAAGGGTAGCTTTGGAGCAAATAACCTCTGATCTTTAACGTATTTCAAATTGGGACAGAGAAACATGGTTGTTTTCAATGCCTCAAAAACTCAGTTCTTACATCTCTTCACTCGACACAATGTTCCACGTATCTATGATATCTCCTTCAAAAACACACAACTTAACTTCATCTGTTCTTAATATTCACGGTGTTTCTTTTTCTCGTGATCTTTCTTGGATAGATCATATTACTTCTCTTTCTAAACAAATTTCTAAGAGGTTGAGTGCTCTGAGGAGTCTTCAGAATTACATATTAACACCCTAGTTGTTTGCTCTCTATAGGGGTTTTGTTTGCCCCTATATGGAGAATGCTTTACATACCTGGGGTGGCTCCACTCATACAGATCTCCTTGAGAAGGTGGAATCTAGTGTTTTTCGTCTCATCAACTTTCCTGATCTTACTAACTCTCCAATCTCTTTCTGCCCGTCGAATTGTTGCGTCACTCTTTCTATACTATCGCTATTACAACGGACACTGCTCTTCTGGTAAAGTCTGGAACACACACATTTTGTCTGTTTTTCCAACTTCCTTTGACTTGCATACTTTCAAATGCCGTGTATCTGGACATGTCGACATTCATCGACCAGGATAATTTTTTTCAAACTCCGGTGGAATTTGGTAGGCCTCCGGCCTTTGCCCACTGGATGATCCATTATATATATATATATATATATATATATATATATATATATATATATATATATATATATATATATATATATATATATATATATATATATATATATATAAATCGCCACCACTCACGGGCAGTGCCCTTTTCAAGGAGGGGGCACACACATAGGGAGAAAACTCGCTGAAACACACACACAACGCACATCCCTCAGCTGGGCGCAGACGGAAGCATTGAAGAGTGGAAGATTAAATAGAGGAGGAAAAATAAAAGATGGTAGAGTTCCACAGAACAGAGGTGGCTGGAAAGGAGGCACCGGCTAGACTGGGGTTTCCTACGTCCACACAAAATCGTGCGAAAGCAGGGCACTCCTTGTGCAACGAGTATGATGCAACAGTGGAGGAATGTGAGAGGCCAATTCCCTCGAGCATCTGCCATTGTAGTACCTATAGAAAAAAAAGAGAAAGCGCGCCAACGTCACGTTTCAGAGATAGGGGGTCAAGAGAATTTGAAAGTAGGGGACAGTTTATTAATCTTTTAGCTTTAGACTCAACCCTATCCAGAAAAGAGGAGGAGCCGGAGCCCTCCCAAAATGTGAAAACAGTACTCTATACAAGGGCGAATAAGACCCTTATATATTTGGAGTAACTGCTCACAAGAAAAAAGTTCTTGCAACCTGAACAGAATTCCCAGCTTCTTAGAGGCCGCTTTAGCAACCATTGTGATATATGGTTTCCAAGACTGTTTGCTGTTTATGTTTAAACCAAGAATATTGATGTTATTTTCAGGTGAGACGGAAGAGCCATCGAAGAGGATAGGAAAGGTAGGTGTTTTTGAGAGGGGGATATGAAGAAGTTGAGTTTTTAAAGAGGTGAATTTCACAAGGTTGCTATTACTCCACCGGGAAATCCCATCCAGATCGGCAAGAATAAAATCGGAAAGTTAAAGACGAGAAGCAACTCTAGAAGCA
>SEYY01022984.1:42500-45000 GCA_009176605.1 Armadillidium nasatum | reverse complement strand
TAGGTCTCGTAAAATTTTAAATGAATTATAAAATGAGGAATCTCTTTCATGATGTTAAAATATTTGTGTATATAAAATGGAATAAAAATTATAATAAATATTTTTAAATTCACATAAAATGTTTATTCATGTTTTATTTAGCAATAAATATTTTATTTTATTTGCAATATACTTTAATAGTAGTTGAAGAATATTTATGGGATGAAATATATTTGCTAAATTAATCCAGTATTTTTATTTTAAATCGTTTGTTTCATTTAAGATAAATATATTAATAAGATATTAAGAATAATCCCATCTTACTTATTCAACGCTGAGAAGATATCTAAAAGGAGGTAGCTTCTCCACCCGAAGAGACACATTATTTAAAAGAAAGTGGCTTCACAAACAGAAAAGGCACATAAAAGAAAGAAAGAAACTTCAAAGTTTACTTAATAATAAGTTACAGCATTTACGCCTTTTTTACTGAAAAAAAACTAAATTTAGCGCTCATGGATGGTGTCACATAACTAAACTGTGGTTCTAGCTATAACCGCAAGATGTCACTTCTCATAATTTCGGTAGAAATTCTGTATATTTATTGGAAGTAGCTTCCATTTTATGTCGTTTAAATAAGAAACACTTTTTTAAATGTGATTAACAGTGTAATTTTGAACAAATCATAATTTAAATAATATTTGTGTTATTTGGCAATTAAATAAACAAGTTATATCTTAAAGTAACGGTAAATTAAATTGGCAAATCAGTTGACTGGAAACTAAACTTTTAGTAAAAAAGATTTTTTTTTTGCTTGAAGTAATATTCAGATATTCTCTTAAGCTCTAATGTTTAAAAAATCATTTTTTTTTTTATCTAGTTTTACCTTAAATTAGTCGATATTGAAAAAACTTTAATCCTGAAACTTGACCAATAGTTTTTGCCGAAATTTACCATATAATAGGATAAATATCTGGGGTGTCTCAGGTTTCACCCCTCTTTTGGATAGGGTTGAGTCAAAGACTGAAAGACATGAATTATTCTGCTTTTTCTAATTCTTTATCTTTGCGACGTGACGTTGGTGCCTTGTCTCTTTTTCTATAGGTACAATTTTTCAATTTTCTATAGCTCATGCAACTGATCGAATGTAGTCACAGGTAAAGGCATGGGACATCTGAGAGGAGAAGAAGTAAGAGGAGGATTGCCTGAGTCGTCCAGGGTTGAATCGGAGGAGAACAGGAGGTCGAAGAGATCAGTCTTTTCAGATGGAGTGTTATCAACAGAATAATCAGAGCGAATAAGAGGAGGATATATATATATATATATATATATATATATATATATATATATATATATATATATATATATATATATATATATATATATATATATATATATATATATATATATATATATATATATATATATATATATATATGCTACCCAAAAAATTAATCAAACTTTAAACAGCAAATTAATAACTTTCAAAATAAATACATCCGCATTTAATAATTCGGATGCGGATATTAGGATATTACAAAATCATGAACTGCTGATGCGGATGTTATGCTGATGTATTTTAAAGATCTTTCTAACAAACTACGATCGCTACGATACACCAAAATACACCTTTTTTTAATTTACAAACTTAATGAAAAATATAATTATCTGAAGATTCTGACAACCCCTATCTGGCAACAATACCATTTTTATCTGACTTCAGAACGAAAACATAAAAGTTCAGGAACCGCTAGAAATTGAGCTTCACACTAGAAATAGAAAGGGAATTTTATAAGATTTTTCTAGATTATTATTAGGTAAACTTTGGTAACTTCGACAACAGAAAATATTTTTATAAGGAAGTAGCTTTGACAACAGAAAAGTCATATTATTTAAAAGAATATTGCTTCACCCCCCGATAAGACATTATTAAAAGAAAGTATCTTCACCAATTTATTCCCTAATAAGAAAATGGGAATTTTTTTTGTTTATTTATTTATTTATTTATTTTTTGCCGTTTGAAGCAACGATATTGGACATTTTTTCCTATATAGTAAATTGCTTTTATTTTATTATTATTATTATTATTTTTATTTTTATAAGTCCTATTATTAATTAGATTTGACTATTTTAAATTAAGCAAAAAATATTTAACTAACAATCTACGGAATTTACTATTAATATTTCATTGTTAATATTTGTTTATTTTCCACTTTCTAAAGGTTTAACTTCTTATTTCAAGATTTAAATGTACACTCCTATAGATTTGACTACTTATAAATTTATTATAATTAAGTCATTGTTTTTTGTATCGGATTATTATTATATGTAGACCAGATTTTTTGTTTTGTTAAAACTTATTAACAATTTTCTTCTCTTTTTCTAAAAAATTAATTTTTTTTTATTTTTATTATTTTTATTTTTTTTTTATTTTTATTATTCTTCAATGCGACGAAAACTTTTCTATCGTTTTATTCCCAATCATCTTTAATAAACATTTGAAGGCTGTTTTATTAGGTTTAAT
>SEYY01022984.1:20000-35000 GCA_009176605.1 Armadillidium nasatum | reverse complement strand
ATTCAAATTATTTTTATTTATTTTAATAATTTTTTTTTTTTTTTTTATATATATATATATATATATATATATATATATATATATATATATATATATATATATATATATATATATATATATATATATATATATATATATATATATATATATATATATATATATATATATATATGCTATCTTTGAACCTATTGGTAAATCTGACGACAATCTAATTTGTATTAATTTTCATGCTTTCTCTCCCAACTGCTCCACCCTGCCCTAAGCGTATCTTCTGGCACTTTGATCGGGCTGACTGGGAGGATTTTCTTTGCTTCTACGCTAACTATCCTTGGATGGACTGCTTTGTCTCTGAAGACGCTTCAAACTCTGCCGATAATGTGTGGTCCGTAATCGTTGATGGGATGAGCAGGTTCATTCCTTCTTCAGCCAAATCTTTCTCTCCTCAAAATCCATGGTTCGATCTCGCTTGTTCTCGAGCCATTCAGGAGAGAGACATTGCGTTTCGAGAGTGGAAAAATTCTCCTTCTCCTATCACTCGCTAATTTTCATTCAGATTCGAATCGTTGCAGGGGTATTCTTCGATGAGCAAAGCGGACCTTCACCAAACGAAGATGTGCTGAGCTTCTAAATTCTACTGATAAATCTTTCTGGCCTCTTGCCAAAAACATTTGCAACAATTTCTGAAAATCTTCCTTTCCTTCTCTTATTCGCTCTGATGTTTCTGTTGCTAACACTTCAACTGAAAAGGCTAATCTCTTCGGTCTCCTGTTTTCTTCTAATTCAACCCTGGACGATTCCAGCAATTCTCCTCCTACTTCTTCTCCTATCAGATGTCCCATGACTTTACCTTTGATAACATTTGATCTGGTGCATGAGCTTCTGAAGTCTATGAACGTTAGGAAGGCAAGCAGCTCGGATGGTATTCCTCCCCGAGTTTCAAGTGAATATGCTTCCGAGCTGGCTCTGTTCTTCGTTCAACTTTTCTCTGTATGCCTCAATACTAGTACTTTCCCTCAGTGTTGGAAGCGCACATTAGTACAACCTATTCCGAAGAAAGGTAGCCGCTCTATAGCTTTCACTTGTATTCCGTCTAAGATCTTTGAAACCCTTCTCAACTATCACTTCCTAGATCATCTAGAATTGCCTTTCGTCTTCATCTTTTCGATTCCATTCTTGCAGATCTGGATAGAATTTCCCAGTGGGGTCTTCTCAACCTTGTGAAATTCAACTCTTTAAAAAACTCAACTTCTAGAAATCTCCCTCTCAAAGACCACCTCCTAACTTTTTTGTTTCTTTCGATGGTTCTCCCATCTCTCCTGTTGACAATATAAACATCCTTGGCCTTCACATAAGCAAAAAAATGTCTTGGTAACCTCATATCACAATGGTTGCTAGGGCGCCTTTAAAGAACCTGGGAGTTTTGTTTAGAATGCGAGAATTTTTTTCTTCCTCGCAGTTACTCCAATTATACAAGGGTCTCATTCGCCCTTGTATGGAGTACTGCCCTCATATCTGGGGTGGCTCAGGTTTCACTCGTCTTTTGGATACGGTTGAGTCAAAGGCTAAAAGACTTATAAACTGTTCTGCTCTTTCTAATTCTCTTGACTCTTTATCTTTGCAACGTGACGTTGGTGCCTTGTCCCTTGCTATAGGGACTACAGCGGCAAATGCTCGAGGGAACTATCCACTTGTATACATCCATCTTTACGGCAACCTCGTAGCACAAGGGGTGCAAAGTCTGCGCATCAATTTTGCGTCTACATAGGTAACCCCAAGCTTGTCCGCTGTGGTGCCTCTTTCTTTTCTGCCACCTCTGTTTTATGGAACTCTCTCTCATCTTCCGTGTTTCCTGCTGAATTTAATCTCAATTTCTTTAAAGCCCGCGTCTGCGCTCATCTAAGAAATTTGCGTTATGTGGGACCTGCAAGTGCCGTCTTTATTTTTTGTTTTTTGTACTCTTTTACTTTATTTTTATTCTTCAAACATCCCCTCCGTGAATAGGAAAAAAACTATATATATATATATATATATATATATATATATATATATATATATATATATATATATATATATATATATATATATATATATATATATATATATATATATATATATATATATATATATATATATATATATATATATATATATATATATATATATATATATATATATATATATATATATATATATATATATATATATATATATATATATATTTTTTTTTTTTTTTGCACACAAACTTTCCCACAATCGTGGGGTGGTGTCAACCGTAAGCCACAATCATTCCTAATACTCATGAACTTGCCACTCTTTTCTACTCACTTCTATCCTCCGTCAACCGCTCACCCTCCTCCCAGCTCTCAACCATCTATCCCTCAATAACTCCTCGACCATGCTCATCCAACCTCTTTTCGGTCTCCCCCCTCCCTACCTCTCATACCCACCATTTCTGAAACGAACACCTTTTTTGCCAATCTCTCCCCATTCACCCTACAAACATGCCCAAACCACCTCAGTATGCTCTGTTCAGATCTCCCAACCAAACTTCTTCTCCAACTACACTTCTCCCTTATTCTTATTCTAACATTCCTGACTCTCTTCTTTCTATTTATACCACACACCGCTTTCAGACCCTTCATATCGAAAACCTCAACCTTTTTTCTTTTCCTCGCATTCAACCTGCAAACCTCGTTACTCTATATAATTACTTAAACACAGCAACCCTCAAACCCTCTAGGACTTTCTCCCCTTCTATTATTCTATGCCCTACTTCATCGTCCACACTTCCATCTCCCCCAAAAAATTCACCACCAGGTTTTGAATGAATTAATCCACTCCAATCTCTCCCTCCCTCTCTACTTCAATCTGCAATTCATCACTTCCAAATATACCCCTTCCCCTCCCAATTTTTCATCCATAATACTTTACTCTTGCCGGCATTCACTCTTAAGCCCAACTCGACACATCCTTTTACAAATTCCTCCACCAAAACCGTCAAATCCTCTTGTGACTCCGCCAAAAGGACAACATCATCTGCATATAGTAGTACATTCGAGTCCCATACTTCCTGCTGTTCTCTCATTCTCACCCCTCTACCTACTCTAACCATCAATATCACCACTTTGTCAATAAATCGATGATAAATTCACTTTCAGAGAACATATTAATAATCTTGACAGTAAGCTTTCTTATGCAAACTATGCGTTCCTATAAATTAAAGACTCTTTTCCCATATATATTCTAAAAAGTTAATCGACCACGGAGACGTTACACATCACTACCTCAACCCATTATTTACATAAAAAATTCAGTTTCCATTCTATTTACTCTAACACATGTCCTGCTATTCCTATAAAATACCCTACTACCCTCCAGAACCTTCCCCTCAATTTCCTGCTCACTCATAACCTCCCATAGTTTACTCCTATCCACCCTATCATAAGCTTTTTCCAGATCCATAAAACATATATACAAATCCTTCCATTTATCTCTACTTTTCCCTTCGATCATTCTTAAAGTGAAAAACTGATCCGTATATATATATTATTATATATATATATATATATATATATATATATATATATATATATTATATATATATATATTATATATATATATATATATATATATATATATATATATATATATATACTGAGATAGCATACTCAGTTGATTGCAAAATTTAAATTATCTTTAACAATTCTTTATTTTTATTAAGTAATAAATTCATGATTTCCCATTTGTTTATTTATTGTTTTAAAAATAATTTATTATAATTTTTGATCAAAAGAAAAGACTCATTTTTAACTAAGTAATTTTAATTTAATGACATTCTGGCACGTTTTTATTCTGATTTTTTTTTCAGTTATTTTTGGTGAAGCACAAAAGATTTTTAGCATTTTCTATTCAATATTCGGACTTTGTGAAAAATATTTGCAATAAAAGACCTTTTTTAAACTTCTTAATTTTCTACTTTGTTTTTAATTCTTCTCCTTTTATGTTCATAAAATAATGATAATAATTCTTCTTTTTTATCTTCTTCTTCTTCTTCTTCTTCTTTGTCCATAAAATAATAATTCTTTTTCTTCTTTGTTCATGAAGTAATTCGTCTTCATCTCCATCTTTTTTGTTCAAAAAATAATAATTCTTCTTCTCCTTCTTTGTCTATAAAATAATTCGTCTTCTTCTTGTCCCTCTTTGTCCATAAAATAATAATTCCTCCTCATCCTCATCCTTATCCTCCTTCTTTCTGATAAGTGTGAATTTCTAATTTGGTTGGATTTATATTTCATAAGATTATTTTTAAAATCCGAAAATAATCTTATTCGTTATCGATTGAATCTTATTTTACAACTTCTTGCTCGTCATTTCCTGCCTGAGGTCACGTCCAACAGATTTATTAATTACTTTCTGAATTTTCCGCTTTCTGGAAGTCAGTTTCTGGTGAGAGAGAGAGAGAGAGAGAGAGAGAGAGAGAGAGAGAGAGAGAGAGAGAGAGAATTTTAATAATTCTGAATTATAAAACAGTGAATATATAAAATAAATATATTCTTAGTGTCACTCGACTATAACACTTTATTTTGATTTTTTATTTAATTAAACAATTCATAATGGCGTTCAACCATAATAGTTTATTTGACTGGAATATATTGTCATGCTAACGAATAAAGTATGAGTGATGTGTCGAGATTTTTCACTTGCCAATTAAGATTTAACGATTTAGTTTTTCTTTTATGACTAAATGTATAACATTGATATTTTATTCATATTCTTTTTCTTCTCACTTAGAGTGTTTGATACTAAGAGAAGCTTCATTTCAAACGCGTAAAACAAAATTAAAATTGATTTTTTCTTTATAAATTTTAAATTTAAATAATCGAAAACAAATTTAATTTTACGTCACAGGATTTTTATTTAATTTTTCTTTTATGACACATTAAGATACACGCATGCACAAACTCACTCCTAATCACGATGCATATAATTTTGGAAGTCCGAATTGTATTAAAAAATAATGTTTCACTCTGTTCAGAAATCGTTAACCCGATTTACATAATACATAATAAATAAATTATAAAAAAAAATTAAAATTGAAAATGAGCTTCTTGGAAATAGTAGCCTTATTTTATATTAATGTAAAATCACTCAAAGTCATCATTTTTATTCTAAAAATGATTTCTATTAAATTATATAAAAAGGACTACAAAAATAATTAAAAAAATTAAGTTCTTTATAAATATATCTATTTTTTTTAAATAAAGTTAAATTTGTTTAACATTTAGCGACAAATAAGAAAATTTTTTTTTTTTTTTTTTTTTTTTGGTATAACTTTTTACTCTCTGTGGAAATCTATCTTTTGAATCTTAAAGTCTTTAATAAACAGTCTTTGTGGCATTTTTGAATATCAGTTCAAGTTCTTTAAAAACAAAAAAAAATTCTCGAATTTAAAATCCAGAAACTGCAAGTTAAGTTTATATGATACGGACTAAATTTGATTTTAAAGTACAATCCCGTAGTACGGTCATTCAGTGAATAAGAAATCAAATACGAAAATTTAGAATAAAGTAATTCTTAACTATTTAGCATATCTCTTATCGGGAGAAACAGATTTCATGTTCTATAAAAATTAGATTCATATTATTTATTTGTCTGACCTTAATTTTTTTTTTTTTTTTTTTTTGAGAAAACTCGATTTTCTCTTGAACTGTTGCCGTTTCATCACTTTCATATATCACCTTTATGTTATATATTCCACTTTTCGTCGTAATATTCCTTTGCTTTATTTTTAATTCGATATTTTCACTGTGATTGTACGCTGCCGTCTGCAACTTTAGACAGTTAGCTCTTGGGTAAAGAGTACATGCACATTAATTTATTAAAGATTCAGAAATTCCTATCTGTCCGTAATAAATTGTTCACAGTTGTCCAATCTTCATCCCCTAAATATTTAAGTGTTTTTATAATTGTGAAGTATAAAATTTTTATTATGCAATTACACACTGCGTGTTGTAAGCTTCATTAATGTGCCTTATTAAGTAATAAAAGTTACTTAAGTTCCAATTCTGATTACTTTATCGTGAAAATACACAAATAAACATTAAATTGGCACTTAAGAATTTCAACAAGGGAAACACCTTTTGTTAGGTAAATTTATGAACTTATGCTTTCAAGCAGCGTTTCTTAGCCTTTTAAGACTCTGGAAACCCTTCCCCACTCTCCCAAGGAAAAAAATAGCCAAAACATTAAATTAATAACCTCGTGACTCCCCGAAAAGCCAAAACACTAAGTTGAAAATCTTACGGCCCCTAATTACCTTTTATGTCTGGAAAATAAAATAGTGCAGATTGGGAAATTTAACGTACTGTTGATTAATAAATTTAAAATATTCTCGACAATTATTTTATGAAAACGATAGTTTTACTTCAGGGTTTTAAAATTCATTCAAAATTTTTTAAAAAAATACGAATATCGTGTTATTTGAACTTTGTTTGCATTTTAATATAAGCAAAGATTTTAAAAGATTTTTTTGATTGTTTTTTCTTTTTTCTTACATTAGGTGTTTTATTTGTAACCGACTGTGACCTCCCGTATATGTGAGCACGACTCCAGGTTCAAAAACGTTGTTTTATACATTTTACTTACATATTTATTTGCATTTTCCTTCAAATAAATTCTCATCTCCTTTATTCATTTTAACGTTTATATTTATAGCAAAGTTTTTTTTTTTTTTTTTTTTACTTTCATCTTATTTCCTACATTTTTTTTTGGGGGGGGGGTTTAAAGGGGGTGAGACCCACACGAAACCCACAAAAAGATGGAAAATTTCAAATTGTTTAAATTTACATGCTGAATTCTCGATACAAATGAAAATTATTTCCGTGAATGATATTTGCTATCTGTCCAACCGTCATCTCCTCTCAATTTTAACTTTAATATCTTGTTTCATTCGTACAATAAATATCTTCCCCTTCTTTTCACCCATTTACGAAAAAGACGAAGTTTTCTTACACTTTAATTTCCAATTTAAAATCTTCCTTTTTGGTTCTTTTTAAAAGAATCTTCTAAACTAAATAATAAAACTAAAACGCACGCGCACGCTCTAACACACACACACGATATATATATATATATATATATATATATATATATATATATATATATATATATATATATATATATATATATATATATATATATATATATATATATATATATATATATATATATATAAATAATACGATGTGTCTGAATATTTTTATTTGAATAATTCTTAATTCCCAATAAAAATTTAAAATCTGAAACTTATTATATTTTAACATTCACCAATTTTTAAAGCAGTTGCATTGACACATTTATTTTTAGATTTATCTCCCTTCCTCCAATCTCTCTCTCTCTCTCTCTCTCTCTCTCTCTCTCTCTCTCTCTCTCTCTCTCTCTCTCTCTCTCTTCTCATCCTCTTCCTCTCTCCTCTCCTCTCTCTCTCTCTCTCTCTCTCTCTCTCTCTCTCTCTCTCTCTCTCTCTCTCTCTCTCTCTCTCTCTCTCTCTCACCCTCTTTTTTTTACAAAATTTTGGCGTTTGTATGAGTGTGCTAAAATCTAATTAATTAATTTAATTATTTCTTTATGTAATCCTCTCTAATTCTCTTATATTCTGGGAATCTATTTGAATCTTTTTCTCTATCCAGAGCTCATTTTCATTATACAAAATTATATTTTTAATTTTCTTAACGAATATTCATTATTCCAATATTAAGATATTTAATGCCATATCAAATACAAGTATTGGATATTATAAGTTAAAAAAGAAACTATGCACCTAAAAACTATAGTTTTTTTAGTTTTTTTTTTAAATAAGAAAGGAGAACTTTCTAGGAAGTTTCTTCCTAGGATCTGTACGAGGAATCGAACCTGAACCATCCATCACGAGAGTCAATAACTACCGTTATGCCACAATCAATATCATCAATATTAAATTGTATCATTTATTCAAAGTATAATTTCAATTACATGTAATATAGTAAGCATTCAGTCACTTCACTTTTCATTTGCTTTTAATAAACTCAAAGATTTGCACTGTTAGGTAGTATGCAGAGAAACTTTATCTTTTAGGACAGGGCTTCTCGAAGTTGAGGTCGCGACCCCAAAGGGTATATCACGAGAGAGATTCAGGGAGGTTTTGAAATTTTTTTTTTATGGTAATTGTCAAATTATTTATTATTATTATTACTATTAAAAAAAAGAAGATGCAGTTCACATATTACAAATTATATTAGGTTGCTAGAGATGTCTATTGCGTCGATTTTTTTTTTACTCTAAGTTAGGTCTTAGTTAAAAAAAAAAATAGGGGTTGGAATTAAATAAGTTTGTAGAAAGAGTTTAAAGAGTCCGGATTAAAGACGCTAGTCCTATTGACACTCTAAAAAAATTTCTAAAAACATTTCCTATTGACAATTTAAAAACCTTTCTACAAACCTTTCTAAAAACCCTTCTTATTGACACTAAAAACCTTTCCTATTTACGTTCTCTAAAAACCTTTCCAATTGACACTCTAAAAACCTTTCCAATTGACACTAAAATACCTTTCCTATTGACACTCTAAAAAACTTTCTAAAAACCTTTCCTATATTGACAATTTAAAAACCTTACCTATTGGCACTAAAAACCTTTCCTATTGACACCCTAAAAAAAACTTTCTATAAACCTTTCCTATTGACACTCTAAAAACCTTTCCAATTGACAATCTAAAAACCTTTCTGTTGATAGATGAAGATTTCCTATTCCCTTTACTGTGTTCAATACTGTTCATGATCTCTTTTTAATGTGAAAACAGCAAATTCTTGTAGAAAAAGCCTGACATGATCTATCTATAATATTTCTATTATGATTATAGGAAAGGCCAGACATAATCTATCTATTTTATTTCTATGACGATTATACGACTTCATTCTCTGAAAAGAAGGAAAAAATATGCACATTAGAAGCCTACTAGTGTCCTTTTATTTAATAAAAAGAAAGCTTAAAATATTTCAGTATGGCATCTCATCAAGTAAAAATAAAGTTCTACAGTATTACTATTAAAAGTATTATTATTATTGTATGATATACCAAAAATAATGCAGTTCACATCAGCATTTTTGATGAGTAATCATAAAAAATTCGTTAAGAAAATCCGGGAAAATAAAACCGATTAAGTAATCTGATAATTTAATTTTTATTTTTTATGGAAATATTATGTTAATTTTCTTGCTCTTCCATTTTTGGAAACACAAAATTTAAATTTAACATTTTAAAATGATTTTGTGTGTATGTTTGTACTCTCTCTGCGCCATCGAGAAAAGATATTCGCAAACATGATTACTAAGCATTATTAATGAGATTATTTTGTACGCCTGACAAATTTCACATTCTTATATATATATATATATATATATATATATATATATATATATATATATATATATATATATATATATATATATATATATATATATATATATATATATATATATATATATATATATATGTGTGTGTGTGTGTGTGTGTGTGTGTGTGGTATCATAAACTTATTAATGTAAAGGAAAAAAGTAAATAAATAAAAACACAAGAAGAAAAAAAAAAGTAGGGGAACTTTTTGAACACGCTTCATCTGAAACTTAAATTTGAAACCTAAGTTGCGTTTGTAATTTTGACGTAAATTTCATCTTTCAAATATCTCACGAAATAATTTTCCTAATTGCAAATGTTGAACAATAAAAGATTTTATGCTCAAGTTTTAATTAGAAGACAAACGAGTAATAAAACGCGTTTCATACGAACGGAAGACGTTCTCCCACAGTTAAAATGTTATTCAGAAATAAATATTTTGTATTAAAATGGAAAAAAGAAGATGCAGTTCACATATTACAAATTATATTAGGTTGCTAGAGACGTCTATTGCGTCGATTTTTTTTTTACTCTAAGTTAGGTCTTAGTTTAAAAAAATAATTATCTTTTATGTTAGCGTAGCGAAGGAAGTAAGAGTTCGGAAATTAATATTACTGTTTATATTTCTCTATATTGCGAATTTTATGTGAGTGACAAGAAAATTCTGGTATGACATATGTTCTTTTGTCTCTTTATGTCAGGTGATACGTGGTATCTGTTTGTGTGTTATACTGCTTTAAATAAAAATAAAAAAATCCTTGTAAGTTATAGTATCTTGTGTGTTAACGATGAGTGGTTGTGTTCTTTTGGGGGGCTAAGGTCTCTCTCAATTTAGATATAAAATATATTTTCAGAAAAAAAAATCTTTTCCAATATTATTTTTAATGTATCTAATTTTTAAATCTATTTCTCCTTAGTTTCCTCAGCCCAACTCCATTATTTATTATTTTAATTTTTATTTGCTTAACTTTAAGTGTTGGTGTGTGTTTGTGTGTACGTGTACGTACGCGCAAAATAAATAAATTAAAAAATAAAGTATGCACTATTACGGATTTTAAATATATTCCAGCTAAGGTACGAGGTACTCTTATTATAAGACTTTTAAAATGAAATTCCAAAATGTTATTTGTGTGGATGTTCAGAAGCTCAAAGGTACAAAGTGAATTCGATATAAAGTAATTATTATTATTATTATTATTATTATTATTATTATTATTATTATTATTATTATTATTATTATTATTATTATTATTATTACTATAATTATTATTATTATTTACTGTTATTATAATTTTTATTATTATTATTATTATTATTATTATTATTATTATTATTATCATTACTATCTTTTATTATTATTATTATTATTATTATTATTATTATTATTATTATTATTATTATTATTATTATTATTATTATTATTATTTTTATTATTAAACATAATAAGAATCCCTTCAAAGGATAAAATTTAAGAGGCTTTTAAGATTTCATCACATTCCGAAAAGTAAATGAACTATATATATATATATATATATATATATATATATATATATATATATATATATATATATATATATATATATATATATATATATATATATATATATATATATATATATATATATATATATATATATATATATATATATATATATATATATATATATATATATATATATATATATATATATATATATATATATATATATATATATATATATATATATATATATATATATATATATATATATATATATATATATATATATATATATATATATATATATATATATATATATATATATATATATATATATATATATATATATATATATATATATATATATATATATATATATATAATATATATATATATATATATATATATATATATATATATATATATATATATATATATATATATATATATATATATATATATATATATATATATATATATATATATATATATATATATATATATATATATATATATATATATATATATATATATAGGTCAGACTTTACATTAGCGGCCATGCATAACTCAAAAACTATTAACCGTACATTAAAAAGGGTTATATTTTTGAATTCCTTGGGTAATTTGCAGTAAGAAAACTATGTAAAAAAATTTAAAAAATAAAAAAATAAAAAATAAAATTTACAAAAATGTATGATAAGTTCATAATTAAAAAGTAGAACATGTAAAAAAACCGAACATGACCCGTGAGTGATGATGATACTGTAGATTACTTTTCCTGAAGACGATTTGTGGTATTTCCAATGTTTTCCAATTTCTAAAAAAAATTTAAAAAATGACATTGCCAGGCGTACGATTTTTGCGAGGCTTAGAAAGAGGTAAAATTTATTTATGCAATAAAGTTTATTATAAGAATTTATTTTTTATTTTCCAATTTTTCTTACCTAAAATTTCATAAGGATTTTAAAAATTTAATCATTTTTAATGTAAGATTAATACTTTTTGAGTGCATGGCAGCTAATGTAAAGTCTGGCCATATATATATATATATATATATATATATATATATATATATATATATATATATATATATAATATATATATATATATATATATATATATATATATATATATATATATATATATATATATATATATATATATATATATATATATATATATATATATATATATATATATATATATATATATATATATATATATATATATATATATATATATATATATATATATATATATATATATATATATATATATATATATATATATATATATATATATATATATATATATATATATATATATATATATATATATATATATATATATATATATATATATATATATATATATATATATATATATATATATATATATATATATATATATATATATATATATATATATATATATATATATATATATATATATATATATTGCAAACCACATACAGTATTTTCTTCGTTTTTAATAACTAATCAAAATTGGATTACGTTTTTTTTTACATTAAATAACGCTTCATTGAAGTGTTTGTTATAATAAAATGCAATTTTATAAAATATTTAATCCTATTAAAAAAATTAAGAAATAAAAAGTAATAAATAAGAGTTGCATATACTGGTCGTTGCACAAACCTGCAACCACGTTACGAACCGCCCCTGATATATATATATATATATATATATATATATATATATATATATATATATATATATATATATATATATATATATATATATATATATATATATATATATATATATATATATATATATATATATACAAAAGAAAATGCCAACAGAATGGAGAAAAGCAGTAATCTGTCCAATACATTAGAAGAGAATGGGAAATTAAAGAGGAATATTGTTGTTAAAAGCAAGCGAGTAATGTATAGGAGAGGATCTTGAAGAGAAGAATGAGGATGAAGGTTGAAGATAAAATTGAAAAATGGCAACACGGTTTTAGATCAAGGAAAAACACGACAAACTTGAGATTCTATATGAAGATGCTGACAGAGTAAAACGTAGAATGAAATAAGAAAGCATATGCGACATTCATAGACTTATAAAAAAGCATTTGATAAGATAAGAAGAGAGAGAGACTGTGGAGAGTATTAGATGACACAGTTTTCAACTTTTGGAGGAAATTAGTAACAGCTATAAAGAGCATATACGAAAAAACTATAAATATTGTCAGAGGAGAAGAAGGAAGAAGAGATAGATGATTTGGAGTTAAAATAGGGGTTAAACAGGGTAGTGCTATCATCATTGCACCACACTGTAACTGAACAGCTGTCTTACAAGAATATGCATAGGGGAAAATAGAGAATACAGGTTAGTGTACGCGGATGAATCGGCAGGTATAACATCAGTAGCTGAGGATCTGCAGGAAGATGTGAGTAGGTAGAATAATGAGATGCACTCAATGGGCATGAAGATAAACATAGATGAAAGAGATGTAAGTGTAATAACAAGGGAAAGGGAAGAGATAGTTATGAACATAGAGGAGACTAAAATTAAGCAGACGAATAAGTTTAAATACTTGGTCGTGGTGTTGGACGAAAATGGAAAGCTGGAGGACGAATTGAAGAAAAGAATAGGAAGATTCTCAAACAATTTGGGAGTGCTAAAGGAGAGAGGCATACCAACAGAAGTGAAAATTCTAATATGAAAACAATACCGAAGCTAATATTGTTGAACTAATTGGAATATTGGACAATAAATACATTGCATAAGATCAGAATAGAAGTCATCGAAATGACAATTTTCAGAGTTATCAATGGAGTATCGGATAAAGAGTAAGAGAGAACTTGGGGTGAAGGCAATTTTATAGTGCGTGGAAAGAAGGCAATTGAGATGTTTTGGACATATGAAGAGAACGGAGGAGGGAGAAAAGCTGAAAGAGATGTTGGAATGGAAACCAGAGGGAAGAAAACCGGTGTGAAGACCGAGAAAGAGATGGACTGAGGTGGTGCAGAAGCCATACAAAGAAGGAGCAATACTTTGGAAGAGTTCGAGGACAGAAATACATGGAGAAGCTTCTGAAGGGGAGTACCTGACAGAAGTCACCTTACCGGGTTGGATCATGATGGTGGTATATATTTAAAGCTTCTTTAATATATATATATATATATATATATATATATATATATATATATATATATATATATATATATATATATATATATATATATATATATATATATATATATATATATATATATATATATATATATATATATATATATATATATATATATATATATATATATATATATATATATATATATATATATATATATATATATATATATATAGAAACTTTCTATAGTTCAACATTTTTAATTGCTTAAGTTGCTAAACTTCGAAGTAATTTAAGGGATTAATAATATAAATAATCTAAAATAATTACTTAACTTTTTACTTTAAATTTAAAAAAAAAGAGCAAAAAATTTTCTAATAAGAAATAGATTAGATCTATATTTACAGTAACTTAAATCTATTTATATCGTAGATCTATTTATTTTTATTGTATTCGCGATTATTTTGGTTATTTTAAATATATTATGTATTAAAATGTGCAACAAAGATTTAAACCTTTTTGTTGTCCATTAAGGTTTCCAAGAACAAATCCTTTGATCCAACTTGTCGCCAAATATAGCGACAAATTATAGTCGCCAAATTTTTGTGCATAAAATGATAATGCGTATATAAAATATAATCTTCGTATAAATTGAAACGTAGGTATGTATCGACCTATACAAATAGATAGAAATATACATTCATACATATGCATTCATATGTGATAATAATACATACATAAAATATATACTTATAAAATCATATATGCGTTAGTATGACACACGCAAATGAATAGAAAGATACATTCATACGTACTGCACTCTCAAAACATACATAATTACAATACATATACAATATATACCTACAAAATAATATATGCGTTTGTAACGGCATATGCAGATGGAAAGAAAAATATATCCATACATTAATATATATATATACACGAATTCATACATCCATAAAGAATTGCACACTTTAAGCGCAGAACCTTCG
>SEYY01022984.1:15000-17500 GCA_009176605.1 Armadillidium nasatum | reverse complement strand
AAAATGAACTTCCAATATATCGTAAAATGTACTTAACGTTTTTCAAAGTTTTAAAAAAAACTTGCTCATAAAATAGAAAAGTTGAATTTTTTTCTCATTTTCTAGGAGGTAGGAGATCAAAAATAAGTTCTATTGTCTTACCTCCATGAAAATGCTAAAAAATAAATATTAGCAAAAATTGAGAAAATTTCTCAATTCCTACGGAAGTCGACCCTCTCTTGTGGTACTTAAACGCCTGTAAAAATGAGTTCAAAAAGGTAATTTCGGTTTCAGTTGAGTATGGGTCGAGTCTCTTATGTTTTAATAGGTGAAAGCCTGTGAAACCATTTTAACTTCTGAAATATTCCGATCAAAGTTTTTGTAAGTTTTTAAATTCTTATAACTTTCTTATCAATAGATAGATCGGCTTGATATTTTAGACACATAAGGATTTGGGACCCCCGATTCCAAATTTGCAATCCAGGTTTTTCTACATATTGCCATTTTTGAGTTAAAGGCAGACATACATACCAAGGTGGTTTGTCGTACTTTCTGAGAATACGAAAGAAAATTGTCAACTTTGGGGGCCTATATCTCCTCAACCGTAGCAGATAGAGGAACGATCCAGGATGGGTTTAAAGTTTTAAATGACACGTACATTTCAGATATTAAATATTTTTGCTATATCTCTTGTAATTTAGAAATTGTAGGATAACACAGAATTTAATATCGACAACATTTAAAAATTTTTTTTTGGAGGGACCAAATCTACTGAATGTAAGCTGCTCGTAGGATCTTGTGGTGTTCATATTCTGTCTCAGGATTACAAAATCTATTTACATATTTGATTCAAGCAATGAAAAAAAATCTTAGACATTTCTGCACTATCCGCCCCTCTTAAAAAGTTTCACATCACTGCTGAGCAGTAAGTCTCTTCCTATAGAGCGCTCGATTCCTCTTACAACCCTTGCAAAACTTAGCGGTATGAACTGAAGTTTAACTTTTCTTACTTTCCCTAACTTTACCAAATAAACTGATTCCCATAATCTAGCATATATATATATATATATATATATATATATATATATATATATATATATATATATATATATATATATATATATATATATATATATATATATATATATATATTAGCGATCAGATATCCGACTGTTCCCCAACTGTTATGAATATTGGTAGGCCTCCGGTCTTTGCCCACCAGAGGATATATATATAATCTATATATATATAGTTATATATATATATATATATATATATATATATATATATATATATATATATATATATATATATATATATATATATATATATATATATATATATATATATATATATATATATATATATATATATATATATATATATATATATATATATATATATATATATATATATATATATATATATATATATATATATATATATATATATATATATATATATATATATATATATATATATATATATATATATATATATTTTTTTTTTTTTTTTTTTTTTTTATTTTTTTATTTTATTTATTGAATTATTATTTATTTTTAATTTTTTTTGATTTTTTTCTTGCAAAAATTCTTTGCCATTCACTGATAAACCGAAAAAAAAATCATATTACGATCATTTCCTCTATGTAGGTAGGCTTGGTAGAAAAGTAGAATTCGTAGTTTCCCTCTTGAGAATTATTAGACCTGGTATCGGTATCGGTATGGTATCGGGCATTTTTTGCCGATACCGATACTGAAAAGGTCGATACCGATACCGATACCGATACCGGTATCGGGAAATATGCCGATACTTGCCGATACCGATGCCGATACCGATACTTCACTCCATCCCTAATATATATATATATATATATATATATATATATATATATATATATATATATATATATATATATATATATATATATATATATATATATATATATATATATATATATATATATATATATATATATATATATATATATATATATATATATATATATATATATATATATACTCCCCAACTCTGGTGGATTATGGTAGGCCTTTGGCTTTTGCCCACCAGAGGAGACTTAAAATATATATTTATATATATTATATATATATATATATATATATATATATATATATATATATATATATATATATATATATATATATATATATGTGTGTGTGTGTGTGCGTTCATTTTGGGGGGTTAGGTTAGGGAAGTCAGCGGTCCAATAATGAATTAGTTCTATCGTTTGAACATTTATAATAATATAATAATATATATATATATATATATATATATATATATATATATATATATATATATATATATATATATATATATATATATATATATATATATATATATATATATATATATATATATATATATTATATTATTTTTTTTTTTTAGAAATTTTGTTTAGGGTCATAATTTGAATTTTAAATTTTAATACATTCGCTCTCCTCGTACTCTGACTAAAATTAAAATATTTTAAACTGGACGAATTTTCAGACATTATTAT
>SEYY01022984.1:0-7500 GCA_009176605.1 Armadillidium nasatum | reverse complement strand
AAGAAAAGAGAGAGAGAGAGAGAGAGAGAGAGAGAGAGAGAGAGAGAGAGAGAGAGAGAGAGAGAGAGAGAGAGAGAGAGAGAGAGAGAGAGAGAGAGAGAGAGAGAGAGAGAGAGAGAGAGAGAGAGAGAAAATCTTTAGTTAAATATCCTTAATATTTTTGAGGAAAATTTCAAAAAATATTTTTCGGCTTTTACTTAAGACAAGAATGTTCATAATTCTTTATTTAAAACTTCGTTAACATCCCATTTCACTATATATATATATATATATATATATATATATATATATATATATATATATATATATATATATATATATATATATATATATATATATATATATATATAGAGAGAGAGAGAGAGAGAGAGAGAGAGAAAGAAACAAAATGTATTTAGATGTCTTTTGCAATTAATAGGATTAATGAAAACTTTATCAAATTTTTTGAAGAAATTTTGCAAAAAGTTTAGAAATTCGAAATACAAGAAATATCAAATATAATTTTATTTAGATTTCAAATTCATATATATATATATATATATATATATATATATATATATATATATATATATATATATATATATATATATATATATATATATATATATATATATATATATATATATATATATATATATATATATATATATATGCGTGTGCGTGTGTGTGTGTGTTTTGTAGTGAGTAAAAAGAAAGAGATTTTGAATCTCTTAATTTGAAAGAAAGTTTTAGTGAACGAATTCAGAAAAACTATTAATTGATAATTAAAGATGCCAGATGATACCCTAAAAATTTTAACCCTCAAATTAAAGAACTCCCCACCCACCCCCTTCCCTCTCTCTCTCTATATCTCTCTCTCTCTCTCTCTCTATCTCTCTCTCTCTCTCTCTCTCTCTCTCTCTCTCTCTCTCTCTCTCTCTCTCTCTCTCTCTCTCTCTCTCTCTCTCTCTCTCTCTCTCTCTCTTATAAAAATATTTAATAATATTGCAATATTAATGATGACATCAATAATAAATGTAATAAAAATAATAAGAAAATCGAAGTAAAACAATTGATGAAATTAATAATAATAATAATAATAATAATAATAATAATAATAATAATAATAATAATAATAATAATAATAATAATAATAATAATAATAATAATAATAATAATAATAATAATAATAATAAAAATAATAATAATAATAATAATAATAATAAATAATAATAATAATAAAATAATAATAATAATAATAATAATAATAATAATAATAATAATAAAATAATTAAAAAAATTAAAAATTAATAATAATAAAAATAAAAATTAATAATAATAATAATAATATTAATAATAATAATAATAAAATCGAAATAGGAATAGCAAAAAATAAAAATTAATAATAATAATAATAATAATAATAATAATAATAATAATAATAATAATAATAATAATAATTGAATAACAATAACAAAAAATAAAACTTAATAATAATAATAATAATAATAATAATAATAATAATAATAATAATAGATGAATAAATAAATAAAATAGTTTTAAATAAGGAAATAAAAATAACGAAGCAAATCAAAACAATCCTACAAATAATGAAACTAATAATAGACCATTGAGAGTTCTTTTGAGTTCAAAGAACTCACCAATCAAACAGCTAATTGATATTAAATAATACTTACGATATATATCAACGGTTGCGGTTCAGTCTGCGGCTTAGCTTGCGGTTGCTTTTGTGACTGCTCAAGATAGATATAAACGGTTGCGGTTCCATCTGCGGCATAGCTTGCAGATGAGATAGATATATTCATATTGGAAAAGAGAATCATATTAAGTAAAGTAGGGTATTAAAAGACTGTATTTCAGCTCTAATTATATTGGTAAAGATATATATATAGTATATATATATATATATATATATATATATATATATATATATATATATATATATATATATATATATATATATATATATATATATATATATATATATATATATATATATATAATAATATATATATAATATATATAATATAATTATTATCTTCATTTCTTTGTAAAACTGTAATTATTATTATTATTATTATTATTATTATTATTATTATTATTATTATTTTTATTATTATTATTCGCGTTATTATTATTTACAGGTGAAAAAATTATTATTATTATCCCTTCAGGTATGAATCATTATAAATCTTTTTAATTATAAACTTTTATTCCAATTCACAAAAAAATATTTTCCTTTGTACAAATAATTCTAAATAATTATTCTAGAAATTTAAAAAAAAAATATCTTTTCACTAAGTTTTTGTAAAGAACTTTTGTTTAAAGTTGCTGATGTTGCCAAAGTAAAAGTTAGTAATTTTTTTCTATTAATTACTATTTTAAAAAAAGGTTATTTTTATACGTTCAAAAATTGTATTATTATTAGTGAGAGAATTTTTGTGTTCTAGTTTTGAAGAATATTTTCAGTATACATCATTGGAGAATTCGTTCAAAGAAATAAAAGGAAAGTTTTTTAGATTTTTGCTAATCTAGAATCCCAAAATACAACATCGCAAAAGAAACATTATAGATTAAAGTTTTTAATTTTAGTTTTTCTAAAACTTTTTCTCATTATACAGTTAATCTTATCGATTCACTGATTTATTAAAATATATAACTGAAAAACATGCATAAATATACGGAACTGCAATAACATGAACTTTTGCAAGTATTTCATTTGTCAACGATGTACTGTTGCAGATACTCAGTAATCTTAAAATATGTCTTAGAATGCGATAAACACATAATCAGGGTCAACTCATTAAGCTTTATAATTATCAATAAATATTTATTTTAAATTTCCCTTTTTTTACCATCTTGTTTTCTTCTCCTTAATTAACTATAAAATATTTTTTTTCTTTTCCTCAAGAATGAAATATTTTTATAAAATAAAATAATGAAATAAATAAAAAATTCTTTCAAATAAATTTTCTTTTATTATCGTAAAATGACTATTCGAATTAACATATTTAAATTGCTCTTGTCTAATTTGCATTATTGTATCTGTCTAAAATTTTTACATTTTATTCCATTCAATCTTAAACATACATTATTATTATTATTATTATTATTATTATTATTATTATTATTATTATTATTATTATTATTATATAACTGAAACAATAAATAATGTACTAATTCATACACGTAAAATGTATGATTAACTTTCGATTTTATTATTATTATTATTATTATTATTATTATTATTATTAATTTTATTATTATTTTTTTATTTGATTATTTAACCATTGTCTTAATTTTTTTTTAGTAAAAAGCTTAAAGAGATTTAATTGAATTTAAATAGCAATATTAAAAGCAATTAAAAAATTTCACTTCATCCCGAATCATAAAAATTGATGAATCAATGAATATATCATGAGAATATATATATTTATAAGTGAATAAATATATTATTAGAATATATTTAAATTTGAATATATAATTTCAGTGAGCTTATTTTGCAAAAAAAAAATTGAGTGAAATTGTTGAATAACTCACACACGCACGCACACTCACACTCACATGCATATTCACACACACACACACACACACACACACACACAAATGAATAACCCCAATGGATTTTTTTTTTCAAAGAAAAATTCACACATCATGTGAACGTTTACCTAAATCAAAGATAGAATTTGTATATAGAAAAATTCACTCTCAGAACTGAGCCAGTGACCTTTATAACACAAGAACCAGGTCAGTTAACATTATCCAAACGATTTGTTTAATCTCTGAAAGGAATAATCTATAAAATAAGCAATAAATATCAAACTAAAGATTTCTCTTTTGAACTGGAAATAAAAAATTTTCTACCGTATTTTCAGAATGAAAATATTTAAACTCTCTCTCTCTACCTACCTAAAAAGAAATGTTTTTTTCTTTACTATTAGTTTTCTCTATGCAAAAGGAACACAATGAAGAGGAGAATGAATCTTAAAGAGTATCGTTGTTCACGACGTTTAAAACCACGAATCCGATTTAAAAAAGAGCAAAGATTAAATTTATAGGTTTTATGCTCGAATTTCCAAAGTTTAAAATTGGTGAATTTATAAGGTTTTATGGGCCATTTTTAAAGGTTTTATTTGGCGAATTTCTAAGGTTTGAAACAGCAACATAATTTTAACGAAAATTTTTACGAATTGAAAAAAAAAAACTTTTCTCTTTTTTATTAACAGTTGAAAAATTGAATCTCTCTCTCTCTCTCTCTCTCTCTCTCTCTCTCTCTATATATATATAAAATATATATATATATATATATATATATTATATATATATATATATATATATATATATATATATATATATATATATATATATATATATATATATATATTATATATATATATATATATATATATATATATGGGAAGAAGAATATTCAGGTTTCATTTTTGTACACAATATTCAATATTTATGTTAACCAATTTTAGCTATTTACGAGTTTCTCCCACATAAAACATCTCACATTCTCTACACGGATGTTTCTTGATGAAGTTTCTAACAAACAAATATTTGGGATCTTAATTGGGTTTTGTTCTTAGCTGAATGGAATCTTTTGAGACAAGGTTGTTGCCAACAGTAACAGAATTTAGATTATGAGTGTTGTTCCGGAATATGGATGATGTATTTTTCTTTGGCCAATAAATAAAACCAGAATATAGATTATTTTAAATCAGATTAAATTCTTGTCTCCTTGTATTAGGTCCACTTCTGAAGGCAAGAGTTTTAACAAGATATCGATCTGGATTTGGAAGTTATCAGAAGGGAAGATTTAAATATTATGGGTTTTGAAAGCCGGGACGGGGTCTCTTTCATTCATGTCTCTTCATGCCACCCTAAATATGTGAAAAGGTCTGTTTTTTCAAGCCAATTTGTGAGGGCTCTAAGGGTCTCTGATCCCGAATTTTTTTGCATCGGAATTTCAAAATATTAAAAAAAAAATTTGGCTACCCTTTCAGTTTTATATCACAAGTTTAAATCCCACAAAGAAAAAGTTATATTCGGGCATGATTGATAGGTCTCTTTTACTCATGTAATTTTGATTCCTTACTGCTGGGAATTAGAATCATTGTCTCTAGAAGGATGTGTCTCTCATCTTAACTTTTCATAACAATGAGGGCTCACTTCTTAGGAATAGCCCAGCTTCACATGCTGGGGCGTTTTTTAATACCATATGGAGGATGTGAAGTTTTATGTGGGAAAAACTCTTAAACAGCTAGAGGTTCGTTTTCGTCAACATAAATATTGAATGCAGACATGCAACCTAAGGAATACGATTTTTTATCATACGTCCCATTTTAACCAAACTATTGATTGGAATCAATCAAAATTTAATTTCAGAAGTAATAGGAAAAGTATTCTTCAATTTGTGATGATTGTTGCCATACCTTTTTATAACAGCATCAACAGAACTTCTGGGGCATACACCATAGATTTGTCCATAGCTGTTTAGGCTGCTATTTTGAGTCTTGACAGAGTCTTTCTATTCTCTCTCACCTTACTGGACTTGACGTGGATTAGAAAAAATGATGGGTACAATCTCTATCACCTCTTTATTCCATGTTCTCTTTATCTCATATTTCAATCTTTGGTATTTGATCTCCTTTTCCCTCCATCCGATGGTACTCTTGCTTCTACAATTCAAAACGTATTTTTTGTTTATCATGAGTGATTAGGTCCGGTTTATTATTGGTTACATGTATTGATGTGGGTATATTATAGTCATATAGAAGTAAAACACTATTATTTACTTCAATGCTGTTCGGATTATGTTACCAATAGTTACTTGTAGCAACCAGCATTTTATATTTTTTGTAGAATCTGTAGTGCATTATTCTACATATATTGTTGAGTCTTTTCGTGTATAACCCTCTCTCCAGCAGTATCTGATATTCATTCAATATATGAATTACTGATTCTGGCCAGTTCTTACTCATTCGGCATTTGTCCGAATTTTACCCTTCGATGTGTTTCCTGAACCACTTGGTTCTTAGTGCTTGATCTTCAGCAGCTAATATGGTTCTATCATCATTGTCTCTTAACCATCCCTTTATGAATACTTCATTTGATCTATAAATGTCTATAAATATTTCATCTAGTTAGAATTTGCTTGTGGTGTATTGGTAAAAGTATGGCTTTTCCACTGTTCTATGTTGTCATGGTCTCTTCGCTCTTTATATCTTTCTTTGATGTATTTTATACTCTTCTTTAGGTTTTTTTCATTTCTTCCTTCATCTTGATCTATATTGCTATTTCGTAGGTAGTCATCTCATTTTTTTGTTATTGATGTTAAGCTAGGTTTTGTTCTTTCATAACACTGTACCCATTTCAAGAATCTGTCTTCCTTCTTTTCAAAGATCTTTTTATTCCTATTATTTCAGATTTATAGACTGTATCTATCAGTGGTACTCCCATTCCTTCTTTCTCTCTAACTACATGGATTTTCGCTACGCACTGATTTTTGTACATCAATTTTTGGGCGTGAATCATCTTCCTCGTCATTACATCTAAGTTATTTAAATCTTCTTGCATCCAGTCTATTGCTCTAAAACTATATGATAGCAACGGTATAGAGAGGTGTTAATGTGTATATATATATATATATAATATTATATATATTATATATATATATATATATATATATATATATATATATATTATATATATATAATTATATATATATATATATATTATTATAATAAATAAAAATTTCAATTTCTCCTAAATAACTCAGACTATTGTGCATATATGCAAGTATTAAAGTCTGCTGGTAAGAGAGAATATTACCTCTGCGCCAAGACAGTTCAAAAGGAAATCGCAGAGAGAAAGCTCATAGGCAATTTCCATGCATATTAATTCAAAGGACCTCCCCAACTGCACTCTGACACGGGACAGCAGGTCAGTTCCTATCCCCTTTTTATTCAAAGACTATTATTTATGCACATAAAACTTCACATCTTTAATACTAACATGTATACATAAAAGTCTGTGAGCTATTTCTTTGTTTTATCAGCTATGTGGTCAGGGTTTGAATCCCCAAATAGAATATATATATAATATTATATATATAATATATATAATATATATATTATATAATATATATATATATATATATTATATATATATATAATCTTTTCTCCTTGATGGGCTGTTTTATTTCTAATGAAAATTTGCTATGAACATAATATGAGTCCTAATTAGAAATAATTTTCCTTTTGATATTAATCTACCAAAGTAAAATTAACATTTGAGCCGATATATATATATATAATATAAATATATATATATATAATATTATATATATATATATATGATATATATATATATATTATTTATATATATATATATATAAAATATGGTTTGGGTCTAAGTGTATGTAGGTCACTGTACTTAAGTACAAATAAAGGAAAACTGGATTATATTTAAATAAAAGTACACAAGTGCAGTAAG
>SEYY01022983.1:242500-247500 GCA_009176605.1 Armadillidium nasatum | reverse complement strand
CCCGAGATTTTGGGATTCAGCAATTTATACACATATATATATATATATATATATATATATATATATATATATATATATATATATATATATATATATATATATATATATATATATATATATATATATATATATATATATATATATATATATATATATATATATATATATATATATATATATATATATATATATATATATATATATATATATATACATATATATGTGTGTGTATGTATGTAAGCATCGCGAGAGAGAAGGAAGAAAAGGAAATATGAAGAGGAGGGAAATTCTGTCTCAAGGAAACCTCGATTGGAAAAAGAGAGAAGTTGTTCAGTTTTAAAAAAATCAGAATTCAAAATTCACCATGGAAAAAGAAGTTAAAAAGTTCATATCTTTTCTAGATGTATATGTTACTTCATAATAACAACATTTAAAACATCTGTTAATAGAAAACCAACTTCTACTCTTCTTACTGCAAACTCTCTACAATACTCACACTCCATATATATATATATATATTATATATATATATATATATATATATATATATATATATATATATATATATATATATATATATATATATATATATATATATATATATATATATATATATATATATATATATATATATATATATATATATATATATATATATATATATATTTTATAAACTGCTAATGTTATTAATTGTAAAATATGATTCCAACGGTTTTATCATAGTGGTTATCAAATTATATATATATATATATATATATATATATATATATATATATATATATATATATATATATATATATATATGTATAACAATACTAACACTCCAATATACCCCTCAAATTTATTCTATTAGGCCTAAGATCTAGAATCTTTAGAGCATTTAGAATATCTTTGATTGGTATTTGTTCCATACAGAGATGGAATTTATTAAAATACTTTTCCATTTTAATTTATTTCCAAAGTTCCAAGTGGAAAAAGTATTAACGAGTTTCTCACAAACACCTTCAGACCCACTCTTCATTTTCCTGATGTACCTAAACAAAAAAATTTGCCTAAAACTTCTGTATATAGG
The DNA here is from genome assembly GCA_009176605.1 of Armadillidium nasatum. Classification (NCBI taxonomy): domain Eukaryota; kingdom Metazoa; phylum Arthropoda; class Malacostraca; order Isopoda; family Armadillidiidae; genus Armadillidium; species Armadillidium nasatum. Next base: position 246,428 of record SEYY01022983.1, on the reverse strand, counting down.
ATCATTTACATCCCAACTTAATAGAAATATTCTTACTGTACTTGAAGTTACATTCTCCAAATGTCATTTTATTTTTACAAATTATAACTCTCTCTCTATTCATACTTTCTTCAGAGAAACGAATCTCTCCCAATGCTTCTCAGATCCTCAATAATTTATTTATTTAAGTGTGCCAGCTGTAATGAGGCGTATATAAGCCAAACTGGTCTACAATTAAAAATGATGATTGAAAAGCATAGAGGAGTTTCCTTTAGAATTGACCTTTCACTCTCATAAGAGACTATTTTTTTTTTTTGGACCGGGATACCCATTTTTCCTTTTTTTCTTCTAATTTCTCAATCCTTCAACATTCATCTTCACTTCTAGATCGTAGGATATGAGAGTCTTATATATAAAAATTCATTGCCCATTCTTGAAGGATCAAGCTTCATCTATTATTCTTTTACTCAATAATTAAGTCCTTTTATCCAAAATAGTCCAGCCTTTTGTTATTTTATTCTTCTCAAGATAAAACTAGTAAACTCGATTACTATTCCTGAATACAAAATGACCTTGAACATTTGGTGTAACTCCATATCCGTAACAATGTTTATCATTGAGATGAATCCGATATACTAGAGTGTTCCCCACTTAAAAAGTGGGAGACTTTACAGCATTTCGCCTCAATAATTTTCCCTTCTATCACTTATCATCTCCAATCTCTTTCTTCCCTCGAAGTGTTAGCATTACTTTCATTATACTATCGATATTACAGCAGATACTTTTTAGCATACCTCCTCCACCGAGGAGACTGGGAAACACGTCAATTACACTGTTTTATCATTACTTTTTCAAGGTCACTGATTTCAAACTTAACTTATAAATTCATTCCAACTATTCAACTTGTAAAATCTGGAACTCTCTTTATTCTTCTCTTGTTTTTCTTACTTCCTTTGACTCTAAATCACTTAATAAAACGAAGTGAATCAATTCATCTCTGTCTTTGATTATTCGAACACGCAATCGGATTAAAATTTTCTCTTGGATTTCAAATAAGCTTCACATATATATACATATACATTGTTATATATATATATATATATATATATATATATATATATATATATATATATATATATATATATATATATATATATATATTATATATATATATATATATATATATATATATATATATATATATATATATATATATATATATATATATATATATATATATATATATATATATATATATATATATATATATATATATATATATATATATATATATATATATATATATATATATATATATATATATATATATATATATATATATATATATATATATATATATATATATATATATATATATATATATATATATATATATATATATATATATATATATATATATATATATATATATATATATATATATATATATATATATATATATATATATATATATATATATATATATATATATATATATATATATATATATATATTGCTAAATGTAAAAGAAAAGAATTTAGTCCTTTTAACACTATATTCTTTTCCATTACCTTTGAAGTACTTCCCTTTACGACTTGTACTATGACACTATTCTCTTCTCATGATCGGAACACCCTACGGAAGTTTTCTTCTGTTTCAACGTTCTGCACCACTTGCCATACTTCCTGGATCTCTTTTTGGTGACAAATCTTCTCCCTTTCGAGCACTTAATTCTCATTTTTGGGCGTGACCAATTGGCTGGAAGTCAAGTATTAAAATAAAAAAAAATTGTAAATAACAATCATTTTGTTACTGAACTTCAAATACTGCCACACGGAAAACGTTCTTTGAGAAAGCATTTTTTGCTTGACACTTCTATGGGCATTTCATTTGCACTCATTTTATTAGACAAAGGAACTAAATTTTAAGTCTCACGAGTAGATGCCAGAGTTGACAATCTTTTTCATTGATCAAAATGGATTTTATTCTGCTTTTTTTCTCTTCAACTTTCTTAGATCGCAGTAAACTGTATTCATTGTCTTTGGTCATACTAAAAGGCAAATTTTTATAACCTGCAACGACTCTAGAAATATATTTTGTGCCATTTATGACCAATTACTATAATTTCCTTTAAATTTTCGTGAGGGGCTGATTTTATTCCCCACTCAACAATGTAAACATGAAAAAGTTGTTAGTAATTTTCTCCTTTTCTATTAGTTCGATAAATTTGCATACATACGTCATTAAAGAGACCAACAATCTGACAACCTTCTTGTGTTATCAGCCTTCGAATTTCAACAATAATTTTGTACATTTGAGCAACTTTTCCTTGTATTTTGAAGATAGGAAGATCGTCAAATAGCAATTGACATGTCACAAGTTTTTAAGCTTTTAAAACTATTTGAAATCTTCAATTTGAAAAAAGAATTTCATTTAATGCTTACTGAAGCATTTTCTGAGCTTCAACAGCATCTTTTTGAAGATTACAACAAAATTTAGTAAATACGCGCTGTTCTTTAATTTATCTGTTTTGGCATACTAATCAAGTGCAACATGGCAAAACAACCAACACAAAAGGAAAAAAGTAAACTTCTGACACCTTCATACAGCTGAATATTTCTAAAGGAATGCATGAAACGTAATCTAGAATCGTGTAAGTATAAAGTAACAAAACTATAAATAGTTTGAAATTATTCACATTATAGTATTAGTTAAATATTTGAGTAGCACTTTATGTACTACTTATCCAGAGTTTATATATATATATATATTAATAGTGATGTTCCTCAACTATCTGTCCTATCCCCAACACTTTTTTCTGCTCTTTATTAATGATCTTCTCTCTCTAGTACTTTCTCCTATCCACTCCTATGCTGATATATAATATATATATATATATATATATATATATATATATATATATATATATATATATATATATATATATATATATATATATATATATATATATATATATATATATATATATATATATATATATATATATATATATATATATATATATATATATATATATATATATATATATATATATATATATATATATATATATATATATATATATATATATATATATATATATATATAATATATATATATATATATATATATATATATATATATATATATATATATATATATATATATATATATATATATATATATATATATAATAGTACTATTTTGTTAATAGTTGAAAATTTTCGATGCTTCAATTAAAATGAATATTACTTTATATATTAAAAATAATGAGGCAAATTTAATTAAATTTCTTATTACATCTCCTCTTCAAAGTTTTGCTTCACACTTCGAAACCCTTTACTTACTTCACTTCTTAGCCATGCAAATAAATTCTTTAGTTTTACAGAATAGAAATCCCTATTTAGAATAATGCTTTGCTGAAGAATCATATGCCAGATTTTTTAAAGAATTTTTGGAAGTTGTGACGTAACTGTGTTGCCATGGTAACCAAGACTTCATTCCTTTTTTTTTTTCTTTATAATTTAGACCGGCATTTGTATTTACATAATCTATACATTGGACCATAATTACTTTTTCTTTCTTTTTATAACATATTGTAATCTACATATGAACCCTAAATATGCAGCAATATCAGTATGGGTGTTTGTATGCATGTATTACTTTTAAATGAATGTATTTTTAAACTACTTGCAGATGTATACATATGTATACGTTTTATGTACGTATTTACAATGTTCCAAATTTTGCTAATTTATTTCTCCCTTCCAGTATTGTAAACTTCGAGTTAATAATTGAAAAATGTTACTGCATCATTTTATATATTTTTGCATTTTTTTTCCTTTTTTCTTTAAAAAAATAATTTCATTTGCTTTTTACCAACGTTTCTTTTCTGTCTTCTCAAGGATTCAATTTGTCACTTTATTTAGGAATACAACTAAAAATGGCT
>SEYY01022983.1:220000-227500 GCA_009176605.1 Armadillidium nasatum | reverse complement strand
AAATATATATTTTAAAATGTAATTTACTTTACAATTTCAATAGAAAAATATAATAGTGGTTGATAAAGTTTTCTAAAGCTTAAATTTAACATTTGCTAAAACCTTTTCTCTTTCTGTGAAAGCCTTTAAAACCTCAGGATTATTCTTCCTACCTAAAATTTACTTTGTCATTTATCAAATTCAGGCTCGACATTATACACACAAATAAATCTATATATATATATATATATATATATATATATATATATATATATATATATATATATATATATATATATATATATATATATATATATATATATATATATATATATATATATATATATATATATATATATATATATATATATATATATATATATATATATATATATATATATATATATATATATATATATATATATATATATATATATATATATATATATATATATATATATATATATATATATATATATATATATATATATATATATATATATATATATATATATATATATATATATATATATATATATATATATATATATATATATATATATATATATATATATATATATAATTAATATCTATTTAATTTATGTGAGCCTTTTTTTTTTGTTTCAACTGTCTTTTAAAGAAATTCCGTCAGCCCTCTCCCCTCGAAAAATAATTAAAAAAATGAAAAAAAATTTCTTAAATTGTCTCACTAATACTACGTTCGTCTCTTTCGAGTCTTAAGTTGTGAAGAGTTTTCATTTAAAGACGAAAGACTCGTTCCTTTTCGCAGTTTCTTTTTTATTCATAAAATATATTTATTTTCATCATTTTATTCTTGTAACTTGTTGCCAACAAACGAAAAAATTAAAAATTTTATTGAGATTAATTTAATAACATTAACAAAACTTATTCTTTACTTTTAAATATTTAGCAGTTGGAAAATTGTACAGCATAAAAAAATCTCACACATCTTTACTTCTTTACTATTTACTATTATATTATATATATATATATATATATATATATATATATATATATATATATATATATATATAATATATATATATATATATATATATATATATATATATATATATATATATATATATATATATATATATATATATATATATATATATATATATATATATATATATATATATATATATATATATATATATATGATATATGATTCGGACGTCGTCGAGAGGAGATGTGCCTAAAAGTAGATGGGAAAAGAAAAGCGAGAAGAATCAGAAAGAAGATTGAGGAGAGAAAAGAAGAGAGAAGGTTTATGCATTAAGATAGTACTGAACAAAATTTTTAAAAAAACTAATAGCTAAAATTTATTTTAAAATTAGAATTTTGGAAAATATTTTTGCATTAAAAAAAAAAAAAAATAAATTGAATAAGTTTCGATAAAATTATATCTCAAAATCTATAGAGGAGCAACAAATCTTTCAAGATAATGGACTTTCGGCTTTTAATGAAAAATTAAACCTTAACATTAAGAATTTAAATTTGGAAACATGATGAGTTTGAAAATCGACGACAGGATCGGATCATGTGAAGAGAAATAAATGCAAGGACGACAGGACTAGCCATCCGGCCTTGTGATTACTCTGTCAACGGCTTGTAACTACTCCAGAACCAGCATTGGAAAGCCATAGCTCGGAGAAGCACAATCTTTTGAAGACCTCTGGGAGAGAGTGTTTAGAGGTTAGTTTGAAAACGATGCTGGTCCTACTGAAAGGGTAAAAACCCTACCTGAAAGTCTGGATAAGACTTATGGACCGGCATGGAGACGAACGAGCCGAAAAACATGATCTTTTAGAGGGCTCTGGGAGAACTTCTACAAGCAGATGGGGAAAGATGCTGGTTCCACTGACAGGGTGAAAACCCTTCCTGGGAGAGGTTGTAGATTGTAGATTGTATATATATATATATATATATATATATATATATATATATATATATATATATATATATATATATATATATATATATATATATATATATATATATATATATAAATCAGATTTATATTATGAAATATGTTGGAAAGCCTTTGCATTTTTACATCTAATGGAATTTCTACGATTCTCTCTCGCTCTCTCTCTCTCTCTCTCTCTCTCTCTCTCTCTCTCTCTCTCTCTCTCTCTCTCTCTCTCTCTCTCTCTCTCTCTCTCTCTCTCTCTCTCTCTCTCTCTCTCTCTCTCTCTCTCTCTCCATTTTTACTATTGATTAAATGTCTCAAGAGTGAAGCGATTGCGATCATATATATATATATATATATATATATATATATATATATATATATATATATATATATATATATATATATATATATATATATATATATATATATATATATATATATATATATATATATATATATATATATATATATATATATATATATATATATATATATATATATATATATATATATATATATATATATATATATATATATATATATATATATATATATATATATATATATATATCCTCCTCCGGCTTTAGCTCCGTCTCCGACTAGAGCTCTTCATCCCTGAGGGAAAAAAAGGAAAGAAATAAAAATTTGAAGGAAATATAAATTCACAAAGATTATTGAAAGAAATATTATTCAAAGATAACACATTTTTAAAAAAATGAAATTCCAAATACAATTCTCTAATAATAATAATTATAATAATAAAAATAATAATAATAAATTTAAATCTAAAAATAAATCAGTTTTATATGAAAAAAAAATCTTGAAGCGTAGCGTGAACCAGAGAATGAAATATTCAAACATTTATCTAAAAATTTGAAAGTAAAAACGTTAAAATGTGAAGAGGTTCCCCTTGGAAGGCAGATAAGGAACAAGACCCTAAATGAGAGCAAGACCCCCAATGGGAGCAAGAACCCAAATGGGGATACGATCCCAAATGAGAACAAGACCCCAAATGAGAGAAAGACCCCAAATGGGGACAAGATCCCAAATGTGAAGAAGAGACCAAATGGAATTCCTCCTCCGATTTTCGGTCCTGTACCGAAAGCAATTACATTTTGAATAGAGAAATCCATAAATGTAAATTTCTCTATTGCGGTTCCACTAAACTGCAATAATACGAAATGAAAATAACGTTGCTTCGAACGGCGCCACTCCTGAATGTCATCTGTTATCAAAGAGATTGTTATTTATGCATTATTAGAAAACGAATTCTATATACATACATACATACATACATACATACATACATACATACATAAATACATACATACATATGTACATACAAGAAATTCAACTGCAAATTACACTATTAATTAATAACTAATTTCTTGAACTTTAAAATTCTCGCATGAAGGTGAAATATATCTCTAAAATTCCCATATAAAGGTGAAATCTATCTTTCTAAAATTCCTATATAAAGGTGAAAATATCTCTTTTTTTTTTTTCCTTATGAATATTAATTTTTTGTACAAATTCTATTAACTTGGTTATGCAATTGTTTGGTTTGAAAATTTGACATCTTTTTAAAAGAACTTTGAAAAATTATAGAAATTTAACATGAAGTATTAAAACAGCAATTCAAGAACCTACGTCAACTCCGATTGGACCTTTCATTTCCTGAATATCTACATATTTCAGAAGACGTATGTGTTGTGAAGGTCAACAATGGACAACAAATAGTAAACAATTCCTTGCATATCAAAAAAACAAAATCACGTATTTCTTGCATCATATGTTGAAAATGAAATTTTACGTAAATTATTATTGTGAATTACAAAGTTTTAATAAATGTCCCAAACTCTAAATCTTAGATTTCCTTAGATTTAAACATTGTTTGGATAACTGAATAAAGAAGTATAAAATCCTTCGACTTTTTACTTAGGTTTAATTAAAATCCTCTTTAAGAAAAAACATCATGTTTAAAAAAACACACACGTATACATTATATACATATATATATATATATATATATATATATATATATATATATATATATATATATATATATATATATATATATATATATATATATATATATATATATATATATATATATATATATATATATATATATATATATATATATATATATATATATATATATATATATATATATATATATATATATATATATATATATATATATATATATATATATATATATATATATATATATATATATATATATATATATTATATATATATATATATATATATATATATATATATATATATATATATATATATATATATATATATATATATATATATATATATATATATATATATATATATATATATATATATATATATATATATATATATATATATATATATATATATATATATATATATATATATATATATATATATATATATTTAGAGAGAGAGAAGACAGATGAATTTAGTTGTTTTACCTTTAAAAATATGAAAAAATGAGAGTTCTTCTTTGTTCATTTTGCATTCAATTAAAAAAAATAAATAAAATAAATTAAAACATTTAAAAAAAAAATAAAACGACTTTTATTTATTCCGGTTCATAATCAAGTCTAATTTAATTGTTTGCTTACTTTTAGTTTTCAATTCATTCTTTACTCGGTTTCTTTTATGCAGGCACACACACACACACACACACATATATATATATATATATATATATATATATATATATATATATATATATATATATATATATATATATATATATATATATATATATATATATATATATATATGCGTGTATAAAGAAGCTTGCAAGTAATGTAAATTGTAAAATGCGATAAATTATAGTTTAAATTTAGTAAGAAACGTCGTATCTTGATTAGCAATAAATTTCTTGAGGAAAGAGAGAGAGAGAGAGAGAGAGAGAGAGAGAGAGAGAGAGAGAGAGAGAGAGAGAGAGAGAGAGAGAGAGAGAGAGAGAGAGAGAGAGAGAGAGAGAGAGAGAGAGCTTTGAGAACGATGCATCCTTTTCTGATTTTCTCACTTGGGGAAACGTATAGTGGATTTCTTTCTTTTACACAATAGAGTAATTTATTCATTACTTTTTAAACCTGCCATTTGCGCTTGCAAATTAAATGTTTTTCCTAGAGTAAAGTTTTGGAAATTTTTAGTTTATTTATATTTAAAAAATTGTCTTCCTTTAATCATAAGAATTCGTGGGGTATATGTTGGGTTACTCACAAGAAGGGTAATTTGACTTCCAAATATAATCGCGTTGCATCAATATTTTCTATTTTTAGGATGAAGCTTCAGAAGAAATGTGTTACGGATTTTTTTTATACTTATCATAGAAGTGTGAAATAATTCATTGGAAAAATATAAAAAACAGAGATTTAAAAAAAGCTTTCTGGATAAGAATTAAAAAGACTTCCCTACTGGAAAGCCAAATTCGTGCTTTGAAAGGGAAAAGAAAAAATGAAGAAAAAAAAATGGATTTATTTTCTTTTCGTTTTATTTTCGTCACGGAAGCGAAGCTGAAATAAATGATCCCAGATATTGTGTTCGAGACCTTGAGTTATGCTTTTATTGGTGCCAATAGTCGTAAGAAAAAAGTATAATAAATACTTTTATTAAAATTTAAGAATAGTAAAGCGGTTATTGGAGATAGATAAATAATCGACGCTCGATACGAATTCGATGACAATTTAACTGAAAATTGCCTTTCACAACTCCAAGTTTTGCATTATGAGAATGAAAATCGATAAGGAAAAAGATTATTTATTGAGGCGCATCCCAAAATACTCTCGAACACACACACACACACACTCTCCTAAATGGAAATTTTTTATTTCACTAATAAGCTAAAATTAAAATTGAACATGTAATTTATTGTACAATTAAAGTAAACATTACTGAGTTGAATATAAAGCCAAAAATCAATATCTAATGAATACAATTTGGCTTGTTGCAATTATGGGAATTAGTTTTGATAAGAAAATTGTTATAATATATGCTCACAAAAAGAAATCGCTCATTGAACATTATAAAATTTTTCATTCTTTAATTTTATCAATTCCTGTAAATTAGGAATGGGTATCAAAAAAATGAAACGGTAATTTAAAAAAATAATAAATTACAGGGTGTACACGTAATTGATTTTTACCAATATAAAATTTAATTATTTTAGCTGCTGCATTCCACATATATTTCATTTCAAAGTGGATCTAGGACAGATTTTTGTGTATATATATATATATATATATATATATATATATATATATATATATATATATATATATATATATATATATATATATATATATATATATATATATATATATATATATATATATATATATATATATATATATATATATATATATATATATATATATATATATATATATATATATATATATATATATATATATATATATATATATATATATATATATATATATATATATATATATATATATATATATATATATATATATATATATATATATATTATATATATATATATATATATATATATATATATATATATATATATATATATATATATATATATATATATATATATATATATAAGTGATGGATCGGATATCATATTTTCTCATTTGTAGATGCGGATATTGAATTTTCGATAAGTACAGATGCGGATGTTAAATTTTCGAAAGTTCGGATGCGGATGTTAATTTTGGTGAGAATGCGAAAAAAAAACAAAAAAATCACATCTATTAAATCTCATGAAAAATATTCATACAGGAGTCTGTGAAAGGAATACAACTATTAAACCTCTAAGGAATTTTTTTTTTTTTTTTTTTTTTTTTTTTTTGCTCCCTACTCTGGTGGAAATTTGGTAGGCCTCTGGCCTTTGCCCACCAGAGATATATAATATATATATATATATATATATATATATTATATATATATATATATATATATATATATATATATATATATATATATATATATATATATATATATATATATATATATATATATATATATATATATATATATAAAGTTGAGAAAGCTTCTTTCCTAGTGAACTTTAATCTTATTAGAAAGGTTAAAGGTAGTACTAAGGGTTTCCACGTACTCATTTAATACACTGTAAACGTTTTAACGTATCTCGGTTTGTCTTCAGCACAAACTAAATTTTACAAATTTCTATTTTAAAATACAATCGAAATATAAATTCATTATCTCTATATAAGATATTTAAAATAATAATAATTACAATAAAATAATAAAAATAAAGTAATCATATTGATATTGAAATAACATAAATAAAAATAAAAAGGCTAAACTATTTTGGGAAGAAGGACTTCATTACTGAGTGAGAAGAACATTAGAAGAAGCTTGATCAATTAAGGATGAGCAATGAGTATTTATATATAAAACTTCAGAATTTAACGATCAAGAAGGGAAGATGCATGTTGAAGAATAGAGAAATTAGAAGAGAAGGGTAGATATCTCCATAATCTTTTATGGCACAGTGTACAAAAGAGTATAGAAGGTCATGTTCTAAAGGAAACTCCTCTATTCTCATGAATTCGACTTTTAATTGT
>SEYY01022983.1:207500-210000 GCA_009176605.1 Armadillidium nasatum | reverse complement strand
TCTCTCTCTCTCTCTCTCTCATATTTCCCCCCTTCTTTTTATCTGTAACTTACCCCCTTCTCTGAAAATGGGGTAAGAATTTATTGTTCCCCACACATTTCCCCTCTCTCCCTCTTTAAAAATGATCCTTCTCCCCTCGCGCCGCCAACGTTTTTCCCCTCAAAAGATAAACGAAAGAAGCCTTTTAGAGACAAATCCTACTTTGGAACCTTTTTCTTCGTTTCTTTTTCTCTAATCGGGGATCATATTGTTTCATTTACTGTTTCGTTCTTGTCTTCTAAATAAGATTTCTCTAATCTCATACATATACTCTCTCCCTACTATATATATATATATATATATATATATATATATATATATATATATATATATATATATATATATATATATATATATATATATATATATATATACAGAAAGGTTAAAGCCAACACCAAGGGTTTCCACATATCATTTATTACACTGTGAACGTTTCAAACCTTAACGCGGTCCGTCTTCAGCACAATCTAAGTTCTAAAAATTTTCTAATTTTAAATATAAACCAAATATAAATTCATTAACTACATATAAAATACTAAAATAATAATAATAATTGCAATAAAATAATAAAAATATAAGAATAATATTGATATTAAAATAACATAAACAAAAACCCAAGACAAAAGATATGGAAAGTTAGTGGAGGGTTTCAGTGGGATTCCCTTTCTACGGCACAGGCTGAATGAGCGCACGTTTCCAGAAAGAAGAGAAGGTTGAAGTAGAAAGATAGAGTCGAAATAGTTTACCAAGGCAGAGTGCTAGTTCAGAAGAATAAGTTTTGAGAACCATAGGAAGGACACCATTAGGACCGTACTTCTTCTTAGTATTAACCTCAGAGAGAGCAGAAATGACGTGTTTATAAAAAATTTTAATTTTATGCATAAATGAGTTAGAAGGGACTGATGGAAGAAGAATAGCTCCGAGATCGTCTAAGGCTGAATTGGAAGCAAAGGTTTGAGCGAAGAGTTCAGCTTTAGAACAAGGCAAACCAGCAGTTGTGCTGTCAGAAGATAGAAGAGGAAAAAGCAAAGTTAGAGTTGACACTTTTTTCAAAATGTCTAAAAGAGACTGAAGAGAGGAACCGAAAATATTATTGCTTTTTCAACAAGGAAAAGAATTTTTTTTTTTTGTTACGGAGAATACGTCTTACTCAATTCCGGAATGGAATATAAGTTGCGTGAGTTTCTGGAGATTGAAGACGACGGTAATCCCTGAAGGCAGCATCAGTGCGGTGAATATATATATATATATATATATATATATATATATATATATATATATATATATATATATATATATATATATATATATATATATATATATATATATATATATATATTTTTTGAAATTCTGTTGTTGCATTTGCTTTGTAAAAATGTTTCACACAATCGTTTTAACAGTAGAGGTAAAAGAAATTTTTTTAATATACAAAACATTGTTTTAAATCGCGTAATAAATTTGATCGGATTTTTATTATCATTGCAAAGGGAAAACAATTTCATTCTATTGGTGCATATTTTATATATCGATATTTCTCAGTAGGATACGAGAAATAAATACAAAAGCAATTGAATTCTATTCATTAGTTTATTTCTCGTATTTTGTTTCAGTGATAAATATTGTCTTAAATTTTCAAAAAACTCTTCCTATATTTGTTCTTGTTTAATATCTAATTCATCATCATGTTTCATACTATATATTTGTTCAGTTGTCAGGACTACTTGAAGTCTCCTTCAATTTTTATCAAGTAGAAATATTTCTGGTTCATTTCAGTTCAATCAAAATCTTTATCATTACAGACAGTGTTACACACGTTCGTGTTGAAATTTAACGATACCATCAACCCGGAATGCTTACGTCTACAGGTTGGTATTGCCTCTGGTAAATCGAATCAATATTAGACATCACCTACTACTCAAAGTTAATATGAATTATAATAAGAGTACAAAAATTATGTGATTATGAAAGAATACAGAGGTGAATCGGAAAGAGAATAAAACAATAGATTGTCTTTGGCACTCTATATTCCCAAACCAAGATTACAACACAATATCAAAATGATATCGTTGCTTAGTTCTTAATGAATGTAGCATCAAAGAAAACTTTACTGTTCTAAAATGACGTCGAACTTTTTAATGGGTAAAATTACACTAACACCACCGACTAATTCTCTTCTTTAAAGAAATATTTTCTTCGATATTTCGTTTATGGTTGAATTTATCAAATTTGATTGCCAATATTTATATCGAAGAAGTATTTACAATCCAGTCATAGCTTGTTTTGATTTTTAAATACGTCTCTTATTAGGCCATTCTAATATGATCAAAGATTTACAACAAATTAAAGAATTGAAAAAGCTTTGTGGTTACCCTCAATAATGAAATATTTTGAAATATCCAAAATAAATATAGAAGTAAGAAATATTTCTAATTATAAATACTCTTAACATTATAATTCAAAC
>SEYY01022983.1:187500-192500 GCA_009176605.1 Armadillidium nasatum | reverse complement strand
TATATATATATATATATATATATATATATATATATATATATATATATATATATATATATATATATATATATATATATATATATATATATATATATATATATATATATATATATATATATATATATATATATTATATATATATATATATTGGTGGGTGGGTGTTTGTATTTTGCATTTATTTGTGTGTATTTTGAGAAATGTGAGCATTTAATAAAAGTTCTTTTGTCTATTTGAATTTGTTAAGAAGGTCGAAACGATCGTCAATATTCCACTCACACTAATAAAATAATTTATTAATGAATTAAAAAAGCAAAAAAAAAAATTTTTTCTCTTGACTTCTAAAATAGAAAAGTAGGAAAGTTTCTTTTATGATTAAAAGTTTGGACGATAAAATTTAATTATCCTCTTACAGAGAGAGAGAGAAAAAGTGAGAGAGAGTGAGAGAGAGGGACATACAGAGAGACAAGCAGAAAGACAGGAAGATAAACAGACAGAGAAGGAAAAGTGTAAGAGAAATAGAGACAGAGATAGGAATAGACAGACTGACAAAGAGAGAAATAGAGAGACAAGCAGAAAGTCAGGCAGAAAGATAGAGACAGAGACAAACAGATAAACAGAAAGAGAGGTAGTCATTCTGACAAAAAGGGAAAGAGAGAGAGAGAGAAAAGAAGAAAGTCAGACAGAAAGATATACAAGAGAGAGAGAGATAGTGACAAACAGACAGACAGACAAGCAGAAAGAGAGGCAGACAGACAGACAAAGAGGGAAAGAGAGAAAAACATGCAGAAAGACAGATAAGAGACAGAGATAAGTAGATAGGCAGACAAAGAGAAACAGACAAGCAAAAATACAGAGAAGAGGCAGAGACAAACAGACAGACAGGCAAACAGAAAAATAATTAGAAAAACAGACAAAAAGAGAGAGAGAAAATCTTTAAGCATATAATTACATTGAATATTATGTAAATTAGAAGAAAAAAAAGAGCTTATTTAGAATTGATACTTCCATTATTTCTTGCTAATAAAATTCTTAATTTTTTTTTTTTTTTGTTAACATTTCATTTTTATGTTTCAAATTTTCATTTTAAATATTTCACCATTTTCTTCCAGTTTTATAAAGGTTTTTGTGAAAATTACTTTAATTAGTCAAGATTCAATGTTTTTATATTAGAATGGTTTTGTAAGCTTTTAAAAAAAAAATCACAGCTAATTTCGGAAATTAATATTAAATTCATTACAAGAAATATTTTCTCTTTTTTCATTTGCTTTGAAAATTATAACATATACAACTATTGTAAGGTCTGGTCTTTGACAACTTTCTTTTAATTCATTTTGAAAATATTGCCTGAATGAATAAAAGTTTCATTCATTCAGATTCTGATGCTCAATTTTCTATAAATTTGACTCGATGTCGATAAAAATAATTTAGAGAGACAATTAACTGCTTCGTTCATTGTGCAAATTGCAAGCAAATGAGAAATGGAGTTAATAATTAATTCATAAATTGTTAATAGAGAGAAATATTTAAAGACAATGTTTAACTTAAAAGAAGAGTTGAAATATACGAATAATTTGTAAACAAAAAGTGATGTAGAGAAGTAAATAAAACAATGGCTGATTAAAAAAGAATTTTCATCAAATTAAATTTAAATAATGGAAATATGAGATAATTTATCTTCATTCAGGATTTGAAAAGGCAAGATAAAATGTGTAGACAAACACAGTAGTTTATGGATATTGAACAAAAAAAATTTATATAAATGATATATGGATTCCTCTACAAAAAATAAAAAATAAAAAAAAAGATTTATTTACAAGAAAGATTTTGCAAATCTTCGACAAAAATTAAATTTATATTTAAATTAAAAAAAATAAAATAAAAGCTGGAATTAAAAATTCAAATTTAAGCTAAAATTAAAAATTAAATTCTTTTTTTTTTATCGATATGAAGTCAGCAACATATTTATAATTATCATTTATAGTCTATGAAGGTCTTAAATATAAAAAATTATACACTCACACAATTGCATTCAATATTTTCATAGAAATTTAGTATTAAAATTATTTTTACAAAATTGTCATTTTGGAGGAAAAGTAAATTTTTATTCATCGATCGTAATATAAACTATCAAAGCTTTTTCTTTTAAACCAATTTTAAAATATTGCGACTATTTATTTCTTGATTTTCAACTCAAAAATAAGGTAAGATAATTTTAGTGCTTATTGCTTTTTTTTTTTTTTTTTTTTTTTTTTTTTTTTTTTTTTTTTTTACAAAAATAAAAAATATTTTATAAATAAAAGAAGGATTTGTTTATTTTAAATGACAAACAAACTTCTTTCAAATTTATTAAAATGTAAACATTAACACAGATTTATTTTCAATACGGAGCATTAAATCTTACAAAATATACATAAGTTTTAATAAAACTTATGAAAAAAAAATTATATTTTAAACCAGTAAAAGGATTTCACATCCATCAAAGAATCAAATGTAACTTTAATTATAAGATTTTTCTCAGTAAATATTTGTTTCTAAACCCACCAAAATAATTCCAGTAAAAAAAGATTACTTCCAGAGTCATTAAAGTCACTCATAATTAAATACATTTTTAAGATGATAAACATGATCCTCACAATCATTTCTTGTGCAATTACTTTATTTTTATTGAGATGCTGAAAAATTATTATTTAACTTATCATTTATTATTTAACGTTTCAGATAAGCAAAACAACATGGTAGTCGAGTTAAGAGTTGGAGGAGTCTGAGAGCCTTCTACAGGAGCCTTTGAGACAAACAATATATATATATATATATATATATATATATATATATATATATATATATATATATATATATATATATATATATATATATATATATATATATATATATATATATATATATATATATATATATATATATATATTCAAATCCAAGTGAATTTCGGATATTAGATATTTTATAGCTTCAGATTAAAGCTTAAGTTGCTTCTTGTTTTCATTCAGGTAATCATACCTATTTATTTTATATTATCAAAGCCAAATTATCCCAAAGGTATAAAATACATTTGTTACAATATATGAAACACAATCCAAACATATAATGAACTTATCACCTCCTACTTGATCAATAAATGTTCGTTCTATATCAGAGGTTGTCTCAACAAAAAGACGAACATTATCTACTTTCTCTAAAAAGGATCATGCCTTGTCCATCCATACACTCACACACATATCTCAAAAGTTAGTGTCAATATTTAAATAGATATGTTTAAAAAAAATAAATTCCTAAATCTTTTACAAATTTATCAAGGAATTGGTACATTTACATAGCTTTACAATTTTAACAGTAAGGTACTTTTTTTTTTTACACATCACCACCGCTCACGGGCAAAGCCCTATTCAAGCCCTACTCAATACAAAAATACAATAAAGAAGTGCCCATTTCTCTGCAAGGGGATGCCTGGATGCTTAGAATAAAACAGTAATTCTTCTTTAACCACAATGACTAATGCAAAAATAATATTTAAATGCAACTAATTAATATTAAATTGTTAATTATTCTAATAAATTTAGTGGACAAAAAAATTTCATTAAATTATATATATCAAATTTTCATTTGCATAATCTCAAACAGAAAGAATTTTAAGGAAAATTTATTTAATAAAAATAACATTTCTGTATAATTTTTAACCTAATTTTAGTGAACGTCCCAAAATTTTATTAAATTATAAGCAGGAAATAATTAGTATATATATATATATATATATATATATATATATATATATATATATACTATATATATATATATATATATATATATATATATATATATATATATATATATATATATATATATATATATATATATATATATATATTATATATATATATATATATATATATATATATATAATGAAAATCACACAAAAGCTCGGAACATAATGGCGACAAATAAAATTCTTAAATAAAATCAGTTGCTTTATTGAATTTCAAAACACTTATATTAAACGACGTTTCGGGAATCTTTTCTTTCCCATCATCAGGATCTCAAAGTTATTTAGTATTATATCAATTTTAGATGCTAAAAATTTTGTAAGATATAAATTATAAATTAACAAGAGCGAGCATTTTTTTTGAACTAGAATAGGATGAACACACATATTAGAATAGGAGCAACTGAAAAGGACCGCTGTCATTGTTAAGTGCGGATTGATACTGGAAATGTGAATGGATTCTACTATTTTTAAGTAGTTGGTTGGTTTGTGTGATGATGGAGAAATGATTAGGGTCTATAAGGTGCTCTTTACTATGGCTATCTTCTCTTACTTTGGAAGATAAAATCAACCGCACCCTCCGAAAATTTTGCAATAGCAAACAATAATGCAAATCTGATTATGACTCCTGTTACTAAAGAGGCTCAGCCTCAGGAACTCTCTACGGTCTCTATGGTCCCCGTCAGACCTATATTAGCAGCTTACACAACCCACAATTACAACTTGGCCAAATTTTTAGTTCCATTTTTATCTCCGTTCAGCACGAACGAATATGCACTACAAAATTCTTATAAGTTCAAAAATTGGCTTCCTCTATCACAGACTACTTAAGTACTACCTAACCAGCTTCGATATCCAATCTAATATCCCCACTTCTGACGCCATCGACATCTTACTTAACTATATTTATAACACTCAATCTACTTTTCTAAATTTTTCCAAATCTGAATTCAAAGAAATCTTAACTCTAGCCTTCTCTGACACCTACTTCTTTTTCAATCAAAAACTTTACTGTCAATCCAACTCTCTAGCTATGGGATCATCCCTCAGCGCTATACTTTTCAATTCCTACTTTAAGTACTATGAATCTATTTGGCTTTCACAAGCACCCGCTAATATCAAACCTGCTTACCACAAAAGATACCTGGACGATATATTTCTCCTTTTCTTTCACAAACACCAAGCCCTTCCTTTCCTTAACTATCATGATCAACAACTTCCCAAC
>SEYY01022983.1:180000-182500 GCA_009176605.1 Armadillidium nasatum | reverse complement strand
TTATTTTTTTTTTATTTAGAATTTATATATTTACCTTCTTAAAATGTAAATCCTCACATAACACCTATACTTCGGGATGTACGATCCAACAAAAATTTAAGACAAAATTTTTTTTCAAGATATATATATATATATTTTGATGTTGTATATATATATATATATATATATATATATATATATATATATATATATATATATATATATATATATATATATATATATATATATATATATATATATATAGTGAATCTAAGAACGTCGGCCCATAAAAAACAAAGTTCTGTTATTTCCCCAACTCTGTTGGAAATTGGTAGACTCAAGCCTTTGCCCACCAGAGAATATATAGATAATATATATATATATATATATATATATATATATATATATATATATATATATATATATATATATATATATATATATATATATATATATATATATATATATATATATATATATATATATATATATATATATATATATATATATATATATATATATATATATATATATATATATATATATATATATTATATATATATATATATATATATATATATATATATATATATATATATATATATATATTATATATATATGATGTCAGTGAAACCTCGTAACTCGAACTTAATTCGTTCCAGAACTCTGTTCGAATTACAAATTGTTCGAATTAGAGAGCAGATTTTCCCATTGAAATACAAGTTAATTAAATCAATTAATCCATTCCTGAACCCTCCAAAATTGCATTTTTAAATATTTTTTTTTACATCGAAAGGCATCTGAATTCATTAGAATTTGTTGTAAATATGAATATAATTAATAAATTATAATTAAATGCATGCATTATAAAAATAACATAAAAACAGAGTTAAGAATAATAAAAAATACATGTATATGCATATAAAGTAAACATTTCACTTTGTTTTTTTATAAGAAAATTTTTTAAACCGTATAGACAGTTCAAATTTCTGTTCGAATTACAAGTTTTGGACGAATTACAAGGCAAAAAAATGGTGATAATTTCTGTTCGAATTACAGGAAGTTCGAGTTATCGGGAGTTCGACAAACAAGGTTCCACTACATATTATATATATAATATATATATATATATATATATATATATATATATTATATATATAATATATATATATATATATATATATATATATATATATATATATATATATATATATAATATATATATATATATATATATATATATATATATATATATATATATATATATATATATATATATATAATATATATATATATATATATATATATATATATATATATATATATATATATATATATATATATATATATATATATATATATATATATATATATATATATATATATATATATATATATATATATATATATATATATATATATATATATATATATATATATATATATATATATATATATATATATATATATATATATATATATATATATATATATAAGGTGAGTAGGAAGGAGTGCACCTAACTCCAAAGGTGTATTCTACACATAAATGTATGACTAAAAAAGGCAAATGTGAAATCTGATTTTAATTCGTTAATTTATGAATTACTCTTTTCTAAATGTTTAAATTTAAACAACCAATCAAGTAGACTAACATATGATAAACTGCAGAACATTTTTTATTATTTTTCAACTATTCACTTGTCATTTGTGAATTATTTTGTGTGAGAACCGTGATAAAAGTGACAATCAATGTCACACATCTGTTCAAATCTGGAATATGGCGAATATATTTTTATGGTTTATGGTTTTTACATGCAACGGTAATGCTACAGATGGGGTTGAAAAGTATTGTAATACTTTTCAACCCCATATTTAGCATTATGATAATTATCAGCGGTTTCCGCATCGTAGAATTCCGAATAAAAACGTATTTATGAAAACTTTTAACACATTGTGTGAGACCGGTAGACTTCCTCGTGAGCACATCAATTTGAACGTGCCGGTAGACAAGATGTAAATGAAGTAGAATATTTTTTTTTTTTTACACATCACCACCACTCACGGGCAAAGCCCTATTCAAGGAGAAGATATTTCGGATTTAAAGGAACAGAACCCTACGACTAGCTCACGAAAAATTGCCATTCAACTTTAAATTGCTTAAAAAAGAGAGATCCGCAAATTGCATAACAGGGATTATATCCATACCACCTGCAGGGTGTACAGCACCTACAACTACAACTACAATCGCTAATCGTCATTTAGTTCGATACATACTTTTTTCTGATGCAGCAATATTCACTAGTAACGGTGTCGTAAATACCCTTAACTCTCATCGATGATGTAACGAAAACACACACGAAATAGTCGAAAGCAAATTTTCAATATCGTTTTTCAGTTAACGTTTAGTGGAGGATTGTTGATAGTCGTTTTGTTGGTCATTTCATTATTAAAAATCGACTAACAGGAGAACGTCTTTTAGGCTTTTTTTTCAAAATAAGTTACAAGGTTTATTAGAAGACAT
>SEYY01022983.1:170000-172500 GCA_009176605.1 Armadillidium nasatum | reverse complement strand
ATTATTATTATTATTATTATTATTATTATTATTATTATTATTATTATTATTATTATTATTATTATTATTATTATATTATTATTATTATTATTATTATTATTTTTATTTTTTTTATTTTATTTTTAATAGTTAGTAGTAATAGTAGTAGTAGTAGTAGTAGTAGTAGTAGTAGTAGTAGTAGTAGAATAGTGTGAGCTGCCTTAAATTTATCCTGTTTGTAAACTATCCTTTTTTTTCCTTAATATCTATCTGTTCTTTGTTCTCTTTGGTTCGTACACAAACCTTTCAGACACACAAACTCACACAGACACTCACACTCACACACTCACATACACATTTTTGAGATACTTTCTCATATATTTCACCTTGGATAAAATAACCAATACGAACTTGCAATCTCGTAACAGTGAACGAAACAGGATCAAAATTGGATTCTTTTTGAGACTTTTATATAATAAAATTGAGAAGATGATTAAAAGTAATACAGAGGATAAAAGCAGTTTTCCTCAAAGCTCGTAACTCAAAAGGAAAACTTTGTAGGATGTTGTTTCCTTCGATTCATACAAGGGATCCTCTATTCGTTCTTTCCTTTTCAAAGAACACTGGCGCCATCATGCCATCATGGAATGGAAATTGCTTTTTGAAGGAGACCAAATGGTAATAACTGAATTTTTCTCGGTGACATTTTTTTTCCTCCTTTTTAATTATATTATCCATTTTCCAGAAAAGAGAGAGCGATGCTTTTAGTTTACAAATTGTCTCTCTGCATTTTTTTTTCTCATTTCTCTTTTGCTTTTCTTATATTCCAAATTTTCCAATATATTTTTTTTAAACAAAAAAGCAAATAAGTAATATCATCGTTCCTTCAAGCTTTTATCCATCTTCTTACCTGCAGGGTGCTAATTCTGACGACAGATGTTAACAAACACTTTTCATATACCGATAAAACTTTACAACTAATAGTATCGTAATCTTTAAATAGAACTTTCCAGGATCGCAAATACAAATCTAATAGAAATTGAACTACTCAATCTTCTTTATAAGCAATCTGTCTAATATTATCTATTTTATATTATCTGTATTTTCACTTTTAAGAAATCTTCTGTTTACAAGCCTTCCTTAAACAGAAGTTATTCTACTCACTCATTCATCTGAATTATGAATATTAAATGACTCTACAAATATCATGAAAATGACATGTTAATTGTGCTAATCATCAAAGGATCTAATAACAAATTTTTTGGGATTATCTTTAAACCTATTTTGATATGTGGGACTGAGGTCATATGATAAACTTTTTGAGAATTAATCATTCTTCCAGGAGAATTTATAACTTTTACCTTTTCCTTTGTTACACTGACTCTGAAAGGGAAATAAAAAGTCCGAAAACGTTTGCGAAAATTTTATATATATATATATATATATATATATATATATATATATATATATATATATATATATATATATATATATATATATATATATATATATATATATATATATATATATATATATATATATATATATATATATATATATATATATATATATATATATATATATATATATATATATATATACTTTTTGAATACTTCTTTTCCGCTTGGACCTTCCTCACTGGAAGGGCCACACCGCTTTCAGGAAATCCGCAATGGCAGCCGGCAGTTCCCAAGGGTCTCTAAGAGAGGAGAGGTGATGGAGGATTCTGTGTTGTGTGAGGGAGGGGCATCTCAGAAGGTGTTCTGTTGTCTCTGATTCTTGCATACATCTTTGGCATATTGGGGATAGTGTGTTTTGTATATTGAATCTATGTTTGAATGCTTGAAGGTTAAGGTGTTGGCCTGACCTCGATTTGGATAGGGTAATTTGGGTTTTGCGTGATAATGGGTTTTGTCTATTTGATTTGTCAGGGGGTTGTTCGTTGAGTAGGTGATTTGCTTGGCGGGTGTTGATATATATATATATATATATATATATATATATATATATATATATATATATATATATATATATATATATATATATATATATATATATATATATATATATATATATATATATATATATATATATATATATATATATATATATATATATATATATATATATATATGTGTGTGCGTGCGTGTGTGTGTATGCCTTACAAAATCACTACAACCATTTTTAATTATTATACAGTTTATGTCCCTATCAAGATTTTACAAAAACTGACCTGAAACAGGGAGAGCAGATTGTCTCTCTGAAAATCAAGTCACGTCTTAATTT
Organism: Armadillidium nasatum; assembly: GCA_009176605.1. Lineage (NCBI taxonomy): Eukaryota > Metazoa > Arthropoda > Malacostraca > Isopoda > Armadillidiidae > Armadillidium > Armadillidium nasatum. Next base: position 170,235 of record SEYY01022983.1, on the reverse strand, counting down.
AGTTTTATTTACTTTCAAGAGATTTTATTGGTTATATATATATATATATATATATATATATATATATATATATATATATATATATATATATATATATATATATATATATATATATATATATATATATATATATATATATGAATTCAAATATCTAGTAATGTTGGTGGAAGGTAAGAGTGGGACGGAAAAAGAAGTAAAGAATAGTTGTAGAGGGAAAGAAAGTGTTGGGGAGCCT
>SEYY01022983.1:152500-157500 GCA_009176605.1 Armadillidium nasatum | reverse complement strand
GCAGTTATGATTCACTAATTCACTGCAGATTATGCAGATGTAATTCACTAAATGAGGATTTCTTGACCTCTGTGCCATAGTTGTTTGAATCCCATAAAATATAGCGTTGGTTATACTCTATTTGAAGCAACATGATGGACGAATATAAAAAGTGAAAGCTGACAGAACTTGTCCCGTCTCACTTATTTGATCAAAAACTCGTACCTCCAAATGTCAATCCCTTGAATTTAAATGACAATCACATGCAAATGTTTTATGCATATACAGAATGTTCATTTCTTTTTTAAATAATTAAAAAATATTAATCTATTTTTTCTTTTTATTTTAAGTCAACTGGAAATGACGTTTCTGATTGCGCTATATATATATATATATATATATATATATATATATATATATATATATATATATATATATATATATATATATATATATATATATATATATATATATATATATATATATATATATATATATATATATAAACAGTTTCTCATCTCACAGGTATTGCTCTATTAGAGGAGAGGAACTTTTCTAGGTAGTATACACCTAGGATCCGTAAGTGAGATAGAACAGCGCCCTCAAGCTCGCAAGTCAATGACTCTACCGTTTGTGCCACACACACATCATATATATATATATATACATATATATTATATATAATATATATATATATATATATATATATATATATATATATATATATATATATATATATATATATATATATATATATATATATGTGTGTGTGTGTGTGTACTTATAGTTTTTGCTGGTTCTTTTCTTTGTTCAAGATTAGAAAACTTTCTATAAATTTTTTCTCAACACTGAATCAACAAAGATGATAAACACAAAAGAGCATTATATATATATATATATATATATATATATATATATATATATATATATATATATATATATATATATATATTATATATATATATATATATATTTTTTTTTTTTTTTTTTTTTTTTTTTTTTTAAATTATTATATATATTATTATATATATATTTATATATATATAATATATATATATATTATATATATATATATATATATATATATATATATATATATATATATATAAATATAAATATATATAATATATATATAATATAATATATATATATATATATATATATATAATATATATATATATATATATATATATATATATATATATATATATATATATATATATATAATAATATATATATATATATTTTACTATTATCTTTAATAGTAATCATTATGTGACATAATATTTAAGATCCTTCTTCACTACCTATTGATATATATATATAATATATATATATATATATATATATATATATATATATATATATATATATATATATATATATATATATAAGTTCACATTTCACGGGCTTTTGCCTTATCGAGTAACGGAACTTTTCTAGGTAGTATATACTATAGGACCAAATGGGATTGAAGAGCGCCCTCAAGCGAGTGAGTCAATCACTATATATATATACTATATATATAATATATATATATATATATATATATATATATATATATATATATATATATATATATATAATATATATATATATATATATATATATATATATATATATATATATATATATATATATATATATATATATATATATATATATATATATTATATATTATATATATATATATATATATATATATATGCAATGCCTTGCAATTGCACGGTATATTAAGAAGGATTGTTACTAAGAGCTTTGTTTTTCTTTATTCTTTATTTCCTTAAATCTAGTTACAAAACAACAAAATGGAATGATCTTCCGATTATCTAAATTATTACAAAGCAACAGTAACCCTTCATTCCCTTTTTCTAATCCTTTGTGAGATCTATTGTTTCTTATATTCACTATTAATATTTAAATGAAGTCAATTGATGAATCGGCGTTTAGCTCGCCGCCACAGGGATGCTGTGGCGACTAAATCGTATGCCAAACTGAGTTCTTCCCTATTCGTGCTTTTCGAACGACATTTCAATCCGCTAGAGGGCTTGTGTCCTCTCATTGGTTGGTTTAATTTACGTGGCATTTACGAACAACATTATAGCAACTATATTAATTGTTATCTTAACCAAATTAACTATTAATTAGTATATCGTTAAGGGTTATAACAAATCTTTAGTGTCATAATAATTAATCTATAAAACACCACGCAATTCAAATTAAGCAAGAGAATTAAACAAGAAATGCTGACTTAATACAGATTCTGATGGCCCGAGGGGGTTGAGGGGTTTTGTCGGTTAGAACAACTGTCTTACCCCCCCGAAAAATTTTCCAAAGTTTGAAGGTTAATTGGGAAATTTTTAGAACTTTGTATTTTTTTTTTTTTTTCTTGACTCCTTTTGTAGATCGATTCGGATTTTGGGATGCTCCAGTACTTCTTTTATTTCATCATATCGTATTTATGAAACCCTGGTGATGGAGAAGTTCTCTTTTGTTGCAAATACTCTTGTAGCGGCTTCCTTTGAGCTCTCGCTTAAAATTTTTTTTTTCTTATTTACAACCTTCTACCACCTAAGTGCTTAGCATCTTAGGACGATTTCATTTGAAAAACGATACATTCTGAATTTATTAAAGCCTGGAGCCTCCTTTTTTTTTCTTTCTCTTATTACCGATGAACTTCCTAGGCGGTAGCTCGTTGAAATTAATAAGAATCTTAAAATCTATAGGTTAGCTTCATCTTCATTTATTACTCTAGAGGTATGTTCTTGCTTTCAGTTTTTGTTAAACTTCTTCTCCCGTATAGCGGTTTTCCGATTTCGGACTTTCTATACCTTTAATATGAAAGAATTTAACGTTGGCATTAGCAAGATATTCTGTCTAAAGTTTTAAAATCCAATGAGAGTTTTGAAGTTTCTCATTTTTCTCATTTTTAGAAGCATATTCCAAATGTCGATCGCGAAACAGCTGTTTTTTTTTTTTTTTTTCGGCAACTCCTGCTTATTTTTCCTGTCTGGGTTTCTCCTTCCTTTCTTTTTTTTTTTTTTTTTTTTTCTCTTCCTTTTCCAAAAGCACGATAGGTGTACGTAGTTCATGCGACTATTTCAACCCATTTATTACGATTATTATTATTATTATTATTATCACTATTATATTATTACATCATTACTATCATTATTATTATTACCATTATCATTATTAATTTTATCATTACTATCATTATCATTATTATTATCATTATTACCATTGTCGTTATTATTATAACCTTCATTAATTATTTTATCACCAACAATTTTATTATTACTATTATTATTATTATTATTATTATTATTATTATTATTATTATTATTATTATTATTATTTTTATTATAATTTACTTCCATTTTTATTTTATTTCTATTTTTCTTATCACTATTTTTATTATCATAATTTATTTTTATTATTAATATACACTAAAAAAAACACACACACACACTTTCCTTTATTTGTTCTTATATCTCCAGCTTCTTCGCTCTATGGCGTGTACGCCTGTTATTGTGTGCATCCGTGTAAACGTTTTCTTCGGGCATTCCCTCATATATGCCTTCTTTTCTTGATCTTAAAATGGGGGATTTGAACTTTGGGTATTTCTTCTCTTCCCCCACTCCATTCCTGCTTGGGAACTTCACACTTGGAGATTTCTTCATAAGGTTGTAAACCGTTTATTTCCTTTGCTTCAGATGGGGGAGAGAATTGTAATTTTAGCCGATTTGGGGAATGAGTATGCCTCTCGACTAAATTCCGAGGAAAATTCGCTTTCACTTTCTTCTTCTTGTTTACTTATTTATTTATTTTTTTTTTTTTTTCAGTAGGTTTTTAAATTTTTCTCACTTTTATATCAAAAGATTTTGTCACTATAGGGGTCACCATAATTTGCAATGCCTTGCAATTGCACGGTATATTAAGAAGGATTGTTACTAAGAGCTTTGTTCTTCTTTATTCTTTATTTCCTTAATCTAGTTACAAAACAACAAAATGGAATGATCTTTCGATTATCTAAATTATTACAAAGCAACAGTAACCTTCATTCCCTTTTTCTAATCCTTTGTGAGATCTATTGTTTCTTATATTCACTATTAATATTTAAATGAAGTCAATTGATGAATCGGCGTTTAGCTCGCCGCCACAGGGATGCTGTGGCGACTAAATCGTATGCCAAACTGAGTTCTTCCCTATTCGTGCTTTTCGAACGACATTTCAATCCGCTAGAGGGCTTGTGTCCTCTCATTGGTTGGTTTAATTTACGTGGCATTTACGAAACAACATTATAGCAACTATATTAATTGTTATCTTAACCAAATTAACTAATAATTAGTATATCGTTAAGGGTTATAACAAATCTTTAGTTGTCATAATAATTAATCTATAAAACACCACGCAATTCAAATTAAGCAAGAGAATTAAACAAGAAATGCTGACTTAATACAGATTCTGATGGCCCGAGGGGGGTTGAGGGGTTTTGTCGGTTAGAAATATATATTAATATTATATATATTATATATATATATTATATATATATATATATATATATATATATATATATATATATATATATATATATATATATATATATATATATATTATATATATATATATATATATATATATATATATATATATATATATATATATATATATATATATATATAATATATATATATATATATATATATATAAGTAAAATTCTAACTGGTGTATACTAGAAATGAAGGAAGATTAATAAAAGAGGGTAAAAATTTATTTTAAACTTTATTGTAAACGGCCACGTATCAAATTGAAATTTTACTTTAACAGATTTTGAAATCTGTTGATTCGTCGTCACTTGACTCAAAATCTGTCGATTTCAAACACTCTCTAAATGTCGCGATGAGAGCGGTAAAATACGACTCAACAAATGCCAAAAAAGGAGTTTGATTTTTAACTCACCTTCTCTTTATCATTTCCTAACAAATTCTACAAGTACAAATTTTATAAATTAAAGATAT
>SEYY01022983.1:137500-140000 GCA_009176605.1 Armadillidium nasatum | reverse complement strand
CCAATTCCTCCCTCCACATTTCCTCATCCCCACCTCCAATCCTCATAACTTTATTCTTCGCTGGATTGAATTTCAATCTCGTGTTTGCACATTTCCCTTCAAACTCTCTCACAAGTATTCTCATCTTTTCTCCAGATTCTGCCACCAACACATGCCGCATCATCTGCAAAAAGTAAAACATTCACTTCACATTCACCCTCCATATTTCTCAACGTAATACTCTTCCCTTCTCTCTCCATTTTTCTAAGTAAACCATTCATCAATAGATTAAATAACATGGAGATATTACACACCCCTGTCTCAATCCCACTCCTATGCTAAACCAATCCGATAGTTCTCTCTTCACCCTCACTCTTGATCTACAATTCACATATATATATATATATATATATATATATATATATATATATATATATATATATATATATATATATATATATATATATATATATATATATATATATATATATTAGTGATGGATCGGATGTCATATTTTCTAATTTGCGGATGCGGATGCGGATGCGGATGTCGAATTTTGGAGAAGTGCGGATGCGGATGCGGATGTTGAATTTTTGAAAGTGCGGATGCGGATGCAGGTGTGGATGTTGAATTTTCGAAAATGAGGATGCGGATGTGGATGTGGATTTTTGTGCGGATGCCATCACTAATATATATATATATATATAATATATATATATATATATATATATATATATATATATATATATATATATATATATATATATATATATATATATATATATATATATATATATTATATGTTTTGTGTGTGTGTGTGTGGAAACCCTTATTATTGGCTTTAGCCTTTCTAATTACATTAAGGTTCACTAGCAAAGAAAATATCTCTCAATTATATATATATATATATATATATATATATATATATATATATATATATATATATATATATATATATATATATATATATATATATATATATATATATATATAGGTATATATCAAAATTACAAATGCAGATTTGATCATTTGATCAAAGGAAGAAAAGATAAATTTTACATTTTGTTTCTTTACTGATGAAAGTGACCTATTAAAAACATTACAATAATATTCATGTCTTCTCTATAACCCCTAACGAAATAATACGTTTTGTAGATTTTGTTGCTGTCGAAGAAATTCTCTTATTCAGGAGGCATTAACCTTTTTATACCTTCTTTGAAGTGTCAGAGAATTGCGAAACTATTTGTAGAAACTTTAAATTGTGAATATGAAAATACCGCTTCGAAATTACATTATTTTAAGTGAGTTGTGAAGGAACAAATCGAAAAAGAAGTTCGACATAGAAGTGCAGTTGAACCAAAATTATTCATCACAGTATTAGAAGAGTTTTTGTTAACGATATAGTGTTGTTCATATCAGATTCTAAAAAATTACGAGGAATGGTAGTGGAACTAAGCAGAGCTGGCAGGATAACATGATTTATAACCTCTGTTCAAACCAAAACAATGTTCAATAAGCATATAATCTTCACAAATATGGTTAACAACATCCTAGTACAAGTTGATGAATACACTTACCTTGGATATCTATACCCCAAATGGTAAACGAGCAAATCAAACCCAAAGTGGAATATCTACAGCAGGAAAGAATTCAAGGTAGATTGAATGTCAATTTTCGTGGTAAACTTTTTTGTTTAAAAATAATTATGAGCATGACGTTACCTGCAGTAACTTATGAATAAAAAACGAAGGGAATAGACCTATGAACAATGCAAAAACTATGAACATTGTAGAGTAAATGTATTCTTAGGATATCATAAAAAACAAAAAATAAATATACTTGAAAAAAATAATAAAGGAAATTTATATATATATATATATATATATATATATATATATATATATATATATATATATATATATATATATATATATATATATATATATATATATATATATATATATATATATATATATTGAAAGAAGTCTTATTTGCATAAAAGAATGAGAAAAGGCGTTGTAACTATTACTTAGGCTATTATAGGAGCTCAGTAAAAGTAAATTAAGTTATTTACATAATGTTTATGAGAATATATTCCCCATTGAGCTTCATTGTATTGATTATTATTATTATGGTTAAAAACGTAGAAAGTACTTCGAATTTGCAAAAGAAAATACAATGAGGATCCCGAAACAATAGTTTCCTTTTACAAAGAAGATTAGTAAGAATAAAATAAAAGAGGACTTCTAATACTACTCCTACTACTACTACTACTACTACTACTACTACTACTACTACTACTAATAATAATAATAATAATAATAATAATAATAATAATAATAATAATAATAATAATAATAATAATTATAATAATAATAATTTTTTTATATATTTACAACCTTTCCCACAATCGTGGGGTGGTGTCTATCGCAGGTCACATCCATTCAGACATTCACCCCTTCACCAATCTTTTCCATTCATTCCTATCCTTTGTCAACCTCACACCCTCCTCCCAATTCAA
>SEYY01022983.1:132500-135000 GCA_009176605.1 Armadillidium nasatum | reverse complement strand
AGAGCTTTCAACTTTTTTGGAGAGTGTTTCGGGGTTCTTGTCATTGATCAGTATTGATATATCATCTGCGAATGAGACAGAGAAGGAGTTGTGTGAGTTTATTAAGTCGTTTGTATATATTGAAAATAGAAGTGGAGCAAGTATGGACCCCTGTGGGACACCAGTTTTTATTTGTTGTGTGTTAGAGAGTATATCACCTAACTTTACGTATTGTTGTCTACCTTTGAGGTAAGTTTTAAACCACTGCAAGTTTAGGCCATCGAAACCCAGTCTATTTAATTTGGTTAATAGGATATCATGGTCTATTGTGTCAAACGCTTTGGTGAAGTCTAGTAGCAGAAGGACGGAGGAGTCTTTATTTTCTAAATTTTTATAAAGTTTTTCGGTCAGACAGATAAGCGCGTCCGATGTTGAACGCCCTTTTCTGAAGCCGAACTGGAAATCGCTAAGTAATGAATTTGAGGTGAAATATTCAGTCAGCTGTTTAAATATTATTTTTTCGAAAATTTTGCTAATCGTGTGTGTAATGGATATGGGTCTATAGTTTTTAGGTAGGGAGGGATCGTCTTTCTTAAATATAGGAGTCACGCGGGAGATTTTGAGGGTAGAGGGGAAAACACCCAAAAAGATTGAAGCATTGAATAAGTGAGCTAGTGGGATGGAAATGATGTCAGCCACGAGTTTGTATTTGTGATTTGGGACGCTTAAGATATCGCATTTTTTATTTTTTAGGCCTGCTATTATATTTTGGACATCTAATGGAGTAATGTTTTCGAATGCGAAATGTGAGTTGCACTGAGGTAAAAATGATTCAAAGTTTGTTTGACCTGCTGAACTATTTGTTAAAATTTCGGTTCCAATATTGATAAAATAACTGTTGAGTGAATCTGCGATTTTCCTTTGGTCTGTTGAGACTTCACCATTTATTGATAATTGGTTTATTTGGTGGGTATGTTCTTTGTTTTTATTAATTAGATTGTTTATGAGGCTCCACGTTGCTTTTGTATTGGTGTTTACCTCGCAGAATTTGTCAGTGTAATATTTTCTTTTCGCCTTTTTTAATAGTGCTTTTAATTGGTTGCTATAATTGTTATATAATTGAAGGGGGATGATTCCTCGTTTATAATTACGGTAGAGTTTGTGTTTTTGATTTATTGAATTTAATAATCCTAGTGTTAACCATGGATTTTGGACCCTTTTACAGCCTAACTGCTTGGTTTTAATTTTGAAGGTCTCATGATAACATCTATATATTTGATTGATAAAAGTACTGAATCTTGAGTCTATGTCTACTTGTTCATTGTATATAAAGGAGAAGTCAATTTCTTTTACTTTATCTATGAATATTCGCATTGCTAGCTTCTTTATCTTCTCTGTATTTGATAGTTGTTAGGTTATTGGTTTTATTTAAGTTCCATTGTATAAGGCAAGGAAAGTGATCAGTAAGGTCAGTCTGGATGATAAAAGATTTCATATTGCAATTTAAGTTTCCCCAAATGTGATCTAATAAGGTGGGATTTCTGTTTTCAATGTTATTAGGCCTAGTGGGTTGTGTTATATAATTTATAAATCCGTGTGATGTCATAAGGTTCTGTAAAGGGGTGGCTCCTAATGAGGGGTTTTTGTTCAGCATATCTATATTAAAGTCCCCAGCAATCAATACATTTGAGTTATTTAGGCGGGTTTGAATTAAGAGAGTTCAGAGCGCATATGAAATCATTTCTAGAAGAGTTTGGTGGTCTGTATATTCCGACTATATTTTGTTTAATTTGTTTGGTGTTAATTTGGATAGCAAGTGCTTCGATGGTATCATTCCCAATTGATGTGATTATTTTGACTTTGCTGCAAAATTCATTCCTTACGTATATTGATACTCCTCCTCCTCTTTTAAAATTTCTAACTAGATGTGTTTCATTGTATCCTGGAATTGGGTAATTGTCTTTGTTGTGGTTATTTAAAAAAGTTTCACTAAGCACGATAATGTCAAAATTTATATTTTGATATGATATATAATTTGAGAAATCATCATAATGTTTAGGGAGGCTTCTTATGTTATAGTGGAGTAGTGTTAGTTTGCTTAATTTAAATGATTTATCTTTCTTTAATTCATCAGGGTAGATGTATTCAGATTTGATGGCATTTTTAATAGAGAGTGTTTCGCTTTGATTGTTGACGGCATTCATTGGCTTTCCTGCAGCAGATATTTCTAGAGTTAATAAATTATAGTATCAAATAAAAGGGCAATAATATTATTGCTAGAAAAGTGTTAATAGTAAGATAATTAAAGTATGGTATTGATGACTATATGAAGGTAAATGTAATTCACTGACAATGAGTGATTTTAGAGTAAGGGAGGAGTTAGCCGGCAATATTTCCGTGACGGCAAATGGCTGTTCTCTGTATTTCTTTTTTAAGGTTAAGAAGTTTATCCCCAGTGTAACTTCAAATGATAATAATAAATGTCGTAACAAATTATTAGTATACTATCTAAGTTTACCGT
>SEYY01022983.1:90000-92500 GCA_009176605.1 Armadillidium nasatum | reverse complement strand
AAACTTGGGAAAAAGAACCAAATTGGCTTATTCTGCTGACGTTGCTGAATATTGTTAATAAATTTCTTTCATTACCTACTATATATATATATATATATATATATATATATATATATATTATATATATATATATATATATATATATATATATATATATATATATATATATATATATATATATATATTATATATATATATATATATATATATATATATATATATATATATATATATATATATATATATATATATATATATATATATATATATATATATATATATATATATATATATATATATATATATATATATATAAAAGAAAAGAGAAGAACATAGGGCCTTCGGAAACGATAAAAGACCCCACTTTGAGGGCATTATCAAAGGTTCGTTTGTTCTGTTCTCCTTTCATCTTTTCAGAGAATAAATCTAATATTAATAACTACTAATAATAATATTCTTCAAGTTCTCAAATCTCAATATAGAGCCGGTGAAGTTGTCTTCCATTTTTCTATTTATATTCATACCGTTATACTTAAACTCAAGAAACTCATGAAAATCTTATTTCTTACAAATAGAACACACTTCCTTTAACAGTATTGAAATATTCCATTGATTGGCACACCTTCAAATTTCGTGTATCGGGACATGTCGGCCCTGGTTTCGGAAATTTTCTAACTCTGATGTAAATTGTGAGGCTTCCAGCCTTTGTCTACCAAAGAGGGTACTCTATTATATATATATATATATATATATATATATATATATATATATATATATATATATATATATATATATATATATATATATATATATATATATATATATATATATATATATATATATATAATATATGTAAAGAATGAAGACTCTAGGGATGAAAGTTTAATTAAAGGTAAGTTGATTTAAAAGTATTAAAAAGGAAAAAAGACTTTAAAAGCCAAGCTTTAAAGGGTTCATCTTAAATCTTAAAAATCAGGAAAGACCCGAGTTAAGAAATTAACTATATATATATATATATATATATATATATATATATATATATATATATATATATATATATATATATATATATATATATATATATATATATATATATATATATATATATATATATATATATATATATATATATATATATATATATATATATATATATATATATATATATATATATATATATATATATATATATATATATATATATATATATATATATATATATATATATATATATATAAAGAAAAGTAATTGAAAATTAGTGATTTTTAAAAATATTAAAAAAGTATTAAATTTAGTTTGAAATTATCATAGTTCTAAAAAAAAAAAAAAAAAAAAAAAAAAAAAAAAAAAAAAAGGAAAACAAAAGTGTAATAGTAAATATTTAATGGAAAGTTCCTCTCTCAAAGTTTAAAAAAAAGGAAACTTTTTTTTTAAAAATATTTATAAATATTTTTTTTTTTTTAATTATTTTTTAAGAAGGATTGGGAAAGACATTTATATCTCACTTTGTTTTCAAATGAAAAATTTTAATTTTTCTTTTTTAATTTACTCTTTAATTAAAAACTTTGCAAAATTAAATTAATAATTTTTGTAAAGAAATTTGCTCATAATATTATATATATATATATATATATATATATATATATATATATATATATATATATATATATATATATATATATATATATATATATATATATATATATATATATATATATATATATAGTAATATTTTTTAACAATATTTTCATTAAATATTTTATGGTATTTTTTATATTTTCTTTAAAAAAAATTTCTTTTTTAAATGATGTAAGTCTAAGCAAAATTTTGAGTCTCATTGCCCTTTAAAACTTTAAAAATGCATTTTATTCTTTAATATATATAATATATATATATATATATATATATATATATATATATATATATATATATATATATATATATATATATATATATATATATATATATATATATATATATATATATATGGGAAAGGTTTTTGTCTAATATGTTATAGAGGAAAGACGGATTTAGCCATTGAAGTTTTTATATTTTGTCTGAAATCTTTGCATATTTACAGGAGAAAAAAACTAAGTTAGGATTTATGACTATTTCCTTAAAGAATTCAAGAATAAGCTTTAAAGAAAAATGGCAACAAAATTTTTTTAAAGAGACGCTCTGAAAAAAATTTTCAAGTAGAATAAAAAATTTTAATTACATTTCAAATATTATTAGGTATGATTTATTTACAAAAACTTTTTTTATAATATATTGAAAAATGAAAAAAATATTTCAAGTAAAATGAAAAATTTTAATTACATTTCAAATATTATTTGATATGATTTATTTACAAAAATCTTTTTCTATAATATATTGAAAAATGAAAAAAAAAAAATGTTCCAAAAAAGTTATTCAGAAAGACAGAAATTACGATAAAATTTTATATAAAAATTTTGAGAAAACTTTTCTTTAAATTTAAATTACATTTATATTTTCTTTA
>SEYY01022983.1:85000-87500 GCA_009176605.1 Armadillidium nasatum | reverse complement strand
CAGTTCGCTCACATACACACATCCACTCTCTATCTCCCCTTCCCTCTCACCACTGCCCTCCATCTCACTCTGTCCTCCGCGACTCTCCTACCTTCGTCCACATTCAAACCTCTCCCCCCACCAAAAAAAAAAAAAAAAAAAAAAAAAAAATTTTTGAAGAAAAAAACATTAACACATTAAACAACCACGAAGACATAACACAGCCCTGCCTCAGTCCAACTCACACTTCAAACCATTCAGTCAGTTCCCTCCTCACTCTCACCCTCACCCTCGCTCTACAGTTCTCATAAAATGATTTAATTGCATTCAGTAATCTTCCTCTCACTCCTCCCTCTCTTAGAACATCAAACAGTTTCCTCCTACAAACTCTATCATACGCCTTTTCCAAATCCATAAAGCAAACATACCCCACTTTATCTTTCTCACTCAGTTTTTCACCAGTCATTCTCAGTGTAAACACCTGATCCACACATCCCCTACCTTCTCTAAAACCTCCCTGTTCCTCCCCCACTCTCTCTCTCTTGTCAATTCTTTCACTTTCGATACTAAAACTATCTCATAAATTTTCCCTATTACACTCAACAAGCTTATCCCCCTATAATTCTTACACACCATCTTATCCCCCTTCCCTTTATATATCGGCACTATGCAAGCATCTTGCCACTCCTGAGGCACTTTTCCCTCTCCCCAACACACATTAAACATTCTCACCAACCAGTCAACTATTACTCCCGCTCCCACCCTTATCATCTCCCCATATATACCATCCATTCCAGCTGACTTTCCCTTCTTCACCTTATCCACCGCTACTTTTACTTCCTCTCTACTAATACTCCCGCCTTCTTCTAACAACATCTCCTCACTATTCTCCGCAACTCCCTGGCCTCCCACTCCCGTCAACAAATCACTGAAGTGTCTCTTCCATCTCTCTCCCCCTCCCTCTCTCCTTGCATATATATATATATATATATATATATATATATATATATATATATATATATATATATATATATATATATATATATATATATATATATATATATATAATATATATATATATATATATATATATATATTATAATATTATATATATATATATATATATATATATATATATATATATATATATATATATATATATATATATATATATATATATATATATTATATATAATATGAATTTTGTATATATATATATATATATATATATATATATATATTATATATATATATATATATATATATATATATATATATATATATATATATATATATATATATATATATATATATATATATATATATATATATATATATATATATATATATATATATATTCTTTTTACATATAGGGGTCTTTTTTTCTTTTAGATTCCTAGAAAAAAATAATAAAATGAGGATAATCGTTTTTTATCGGACATCGAAGAAGCAAGTATAATGGATAATATATTCAAAACTCCATAGATAAATGTTAGTGTGCCATGCATGTACCCCAGAAATAATAATAATAATCACAATAATAATAATAATAATAATAATAATAATAATAATAATAATAATAATAATAATAATAATAATAATAATAATAATAATAATAATAATAATAATAATAATAATAATAATAATAATAATAATAATAATAATAATAATAATAATAATAATAATAAATAATAAATAATAATAATAATAATAATAATAATAGTAATAATAATAATAATAAAAATAATAATAATAATAATAATTTTACGTATGACAAAAGCGATTATTGTATTTCCTTTTAACATAAAGGGTTCCCTTCAAGGTTTTCAGAAGTTTTTAAATTGATTATAACGTCTTCCTTGTTTTATGTTAAACTTTTGACACTTTTTTTTTTCTTTCATGTTTCTCTTCTTTGTTCGTTTCGTGCAAATACTTTTTTAATATAAAATATATTTACAGAGTGAATGTTCTGACTTTTCTTAAAAATTTAGATTTTTAACCAACTCAATAAAGGTATATATATATATATTTATATATATATATATATATATATATATATATATATATATATATATATATATATATATATATATATATATATATATATATATATATATATATATATATATATATATATATATATATATATATATACATATATAAGGTCTTTTAATTTGAAAACTTTCTCCTGAAGTTCTAATTTCATCTGAATGTCTTGGTTGCTTTCTTGAACGTTTCAAATTTAATGGACCTTCCTTGTCCATCTATCTTCAATCAGATCAATCTTCAATCTTCAATTGCTTATAACGTCTTCATGTTTTATGTTAAACTTTTGGCACTTTTTTTTTCTTACACATTTCTGTTCTTTGTTCGTTTTGTGCAAATATTTTTTTAATATAAAATATATTTAATGTTCAATCCATAATCTTCAATCTTCAGCAGAGTTTAATCTTTCTCCCCTTCTTCCATACTTCCCTTAGTCCCTCATCCCTTTCATTCCTTCTACCACTCTATCCCTTAT
>SEYY01022983.1:67500-70000 GCA_009176605.1 Armadillidium nasatum | reverse complement strand
TATATATATATATATATATATATATATATATATATATATATATATATATATATATATATATATATATATATATATATATATATATATATATATATATATATATATATATATATATATATATATATGCATCTTAATTATATTTAAGATGCCATATAAAATTTGTAGATTGGTTCTCAATTTGAATTGGTACGTTTGAAATATTTCATATCGTTTTTGTAAATGAAATTATTTCCTTATAGCCACTGAGTTCGAATTGCCACATTTATTCTTATTTATATTGGACTTATAAATTTCTTCATTTATGATGATTATTCCTCTTATTTGAATAAATTTATCGCTATGATCGTTTCAATGGAGTTATCAGTCATAAATTCCCTCCAAGGAATCGAGCCATTCTCGCAAGGTAAAATTGATAAATTGTTCAACACTCAAACAAAAGAAACGCTTCTAAAAGTGAGCCAATCATTTTCGGTTTAAAATTCGGTTGCTATTTTCGATATTTTTTTTATTATTATTTGTTTTAGTTCGCTTTTATTTGAAATATAGGAGACTTTAAATGATAATAAGGAGATATTATTACAATAAGAGAAATGACGTGCTCACTTTCGTTATTCAATAAAAAAGTAATTACAACACTAATAATACTAAAATAATATATTTTCATATATCGAGTTTAAAAGATATTATTTTATGATATATTCAATGGCTGTTGCCACAGACTCTGTTTTTGTAGACATTTGAACTCCTATCTCTCCTTTGGGGAGATCACGAACTCTTCGAATTTTCACATATTTTTATCTTTTCTTTTTGGTCACTTCTCTAACATCAGAATACATATTTCAGTGAAAGTTTTTTTTTCTCTCAAAAAATTTTAATTAAATAAATAGACAAAACTTGTTTTTTTAAAAAAAAATATGATTTTGAAGTCTGAATAAATGTTTATGAATAGCCACGATTTAGACCTAATAAAAACCAAACCCGCAAGAGAATTGCAAAGATATATATATATATATATATATATATATATATATATATATATATATATATATATATATATATATATATATATATATATATATATATATATATATATATATATATATATATATATATATATATATATATATATATATATATATATATATATATATATATATATATATATATATATATATATATATATATATATATATATATATATATATATATATATATATATATATATATATATATATATATATATATATATTTTTTTTTTTTTTTTTTTTTTTTTTTTTTTTTTTTTTTTTTTTTTTTTTTTTTTTTTCCTAAGAAAATTGACAAGGTTGTGAGAAATTAAATTTTCATCATAAGAAATTAAAATAAAAAATGCAAAAAATAAAATAAAATAAAAATATTATTTTTAAATTGAAATACGAGACCACAAAATTGAAATAAATATTGTGAAATGTTTAACCAATGAGAGAGAGAGAGAGAGAGAGAGAGAGAGAGAGAGAGAGAGAGAGAGAGAGAGAGAGAGAGAGAGAGAGAGAGAGAAAGGCATCCGTCATTCACATTCGGACAAAAACGACAAATTTTACTTCAATTTTGTACCAACTCTTCGTTCTCTCAGGTTTATATAAGTCTATTACTATTAGTTATATATATATATATATATATATATATATATATATATATATATATATATATATATATATATATATATATATATATATATATATATATATATATATATATATATATATATATATATATATATATATATATATATATATATAACTCTCTCGCAGATCAAATACATTAAACGAGAGGAAAAGGGGGGGGGGGCCGAGCCCGGGTCATGTTGCCACACGCTCAAGCGCGTCCTGGAGAAGTCTTTGGAGGTTGTTCTTGTGAATTCTTAAGTCTCCTCTTTGGACTTCTCTTTCGAACCGCCAGTAGCGTAATGGTAAAGCTGTATGTTTTTGTGCTATAGGGCCCAGGTTCGATTCCCTATAGCAAACTTTAAAACAATGATGTATATATATATATATATATATATATATATATATATATATATATATATATATATATATATATATATATATATATATATATATATATATATATATATATATATATATATATATATATATATATATATATATATATATAAAGTTGGCACTTGACAGACATTGCCCTGCTTTAGGAGGGGAACTTTATATGGCTTTTATTCGTAAGATTCACATAAGGGATGGAACCAATTTCTTTAATCACGTATTGTTGCTCTTATATTGAACGCCATTTTACAAATCAGTTTGTGAACGATTCTGGAAAATCTAAATCATTTAACGGTAAATTTTTGAAAGAAATTTAGAAGGCAGGAAGGAATTTAATCTTGAAATTGTTGCAAACAAAATTGTTTCTTCATGTTTGAAATAGATATTTTTTTTTATCGCACATGTGATGATGATTAAAATGACCGATATTCAATTATTTTAAGTCTAGTTGCTCATATTCT
>SEYY01022983.1:60000-62500 GCA_009176605.1 Armadillidium nasatum | reverse complement strand
TATTCCTTTCCTCTGCCAACCTCACACCCTCCTCTCAATTCATCCCTCTATCCCTTAACAGCTCCTTGACAATACTCATTCAACTTCCCCTCGGTCTCCCCCTATCTCTCACACTCTCCACTTCTGAAACAAATACCTTTTTAGCCATTCTCTCTTCCTTCATCCTACAAACATTCCAATCCATCTCAGCATATTTTGTTCAGCTCTCTCAACCATGCTCTTTCTCCATCCACACATTTTCTTTATTCCAGCATTCCTGACTCTATCGCTTAACCAACTCCACAAACCGCTCTCAGACCTTTCATTTCGAAAACTTCTATTTATTTTCTCTTCCTAGCGTTCAACCTCTATATTTCACTCCTACACATAACCACCTGTATACAACATCCTTCAAACATTCTCACATTCACCTCCCTTGGTAACCTTCCTCTATCCTAAATATCCCTCAAACCACCTAACATCTTCTCCCCTTCTCTTATTCCATGTCTATCTCCAATTTCTCCCTACCTATATTTGTAAATCATCTCCCTCAGCCATACCCCTCACCCCTCCCTATCCATTTTCCATCCACAGCACTTTACTCTTACCCGCATTTACTCTTAAACCCAAATCATTATTATCATTATTATTATTTTTATTATTATTATTATTATTATTATTATTATTATTATTATTATTATTATTATTATTATTATTATATATATATATTATATATATATATATATATATATATATATATATATATATATATATATATATATATATATATATATATATATATATATATATATATATATATGACTATAATGTATAATGCATTATAAAATTTAAAATATTCAAAATTTGCTTCTTATTGGAAAATTATATTATGTATGTTATGCATAATTTTAATGGCTCATATTACAAATTCGTCTCCCCAGAGACCCATTTTAGTTTTGAATCAATACAAGTACACGATGTTTCTTTAATTGAATTTGTAACTGAAAAATAAATAAAGATTAAAGATCAATTATTATTATTATTATTATTATTATTATTATTATTATTATTATTATTATTATTATTATTATTATTATTAGTATAATTATTAGTATGATAATTATTAAAGCAATCAAAAGTGTTTGATTATAAGAAGAATGAGTGAGTCGTTCATGAATATGTAATTGAAAAGTGAAGAGAAAGTCTTGTAAGGACTTGGTGACTAACATCGAGTGACTGAGACTCAGACTTGTTCGAGTCAAAACTCGTTCAAGTCAAGACTCGTTTGAATCAAGAAATCTTAAATGGAAACTAATGGTGGATAGAAGCGCCCAATCTACATTTCAATAACATCGCAAAGCAAATATAAATAAACTTGAATTGCGAGAGAAGGATTCTGAATTTAAGGTCTGAATAACTTTGAATATTCATAGAAATTTAAAATCAAGACCAGAATTACTTAAACCAAATAATTTTGTTTTAACATTTTCACATTAGATAAAGTCAGAGGAAGAAACATTTTAATTCATCTATTTAGCAACAGATGTTAATTGAGCAACTCTTCATTTGCCTCATCAAAGTTTTTAAACTATTTAATTTGCTCAGTAAATCATGTACTCTCTCTCTCTCTCTCTCTCTCTCTCTCTCTCTCTCTCTCTCTCTCTCTCTCTCTCTCTCTCTCTCTATATATATATATATATATATATATATATATATATATATATATATATATATATATATATATATATATATATATATATATATATATATATATATATTAATTTGGTAACTCTTCTTTTACCTTATCAAGTTTTTAATCTCTATTTAATTTGCTCAGTTAATCATGTACTCTCTCTCTCTCTCTCTCTCTCTCTCTCTCTCTCTCTCTCTCTCTCTCTCTCTCTCTCTCTCTCTCTCTCTCTCTCTCCGTATAACTCTTCTTTTATCTGATTAAAGTTTTTAACCCCTATTTAATTTGCTCAGCAAATCAGGTGCCCTCTCTCTCTCTCTCTATATATATAGTATATATATATATATATATATATATATATATATATATATATATATATATATATATATATATATATATATATATATATATATATATATATATATATATATATATATATATATATATATATATATATATATATATATATATATATATATATATATATATATATATAGTTAGCTTCAGTAGAGCTGGGAGGTACGAGAGGAGGCTCTGTTCATGACAGCCTTGTGTGTCAGATTCTGTGAAGTGCATTTTGATAATGATAGTTAATTTTTGTTATAAAACATTAGTAATTTTATTCTTTGTTTATATTTTAATTTATGACAATCTTCAGTGAAGAGAATAGTATATACTTTTATTTTTTAGAGTTTATTTGGATATTAAAAATAATAGTATATGGGAGGAGTAGATTTTAAGGTTATAAGTTAAACAGGTAAGTTTTAAGAGTAAATTAGGTAGTAAAAGAAAATTCAAAGTAAATTGGGCGGATATGTATAGTAGGATGGT
>SEYY01022983.1:32500-42500 GCA_009176605.1 Armadillidium nasatum | reverse complement strand
TATATATATATATATATATATATATATATATATATATATATATATATATATATATATATATATATATATATATAAGTGTGTTTCTTGTGTGTGTGTGTATGTGTGCGCTTGAAATCGGTAAATGTTTTAGCAATGTTTTTATAATTTAGTTGTGTAAGCTTAAAAATACCTCTCTAATGGACTACCATTAGAAATTCAAGTAAACTTTTTTGAAGATCTTTTCTTCTTTTGAATTACACCATTTTGAATCTTCTCTTGTTTTTGTTAGGAATTTTACGCTCTTCTCTTTTAATCTTCGTCTCTTCAAAGTCTCTTCACTGTCTCTATTTTTGTGAAGAAGATCCAGAAAGAAAGATTAAAGAAAAGGTCGATTCTCTTCCTCTTTATTTATTTATTTATTTATTTATTTATTTATTTATTTTTTAGTTTAGTTTTGTAGATTTATTTTATTTTGGGATGATTTCACTTTTCTTTATTTCTTTGTTTCTTTGTTTCTTTCTTGAAGATTTTCTAACGCTTTTTTTACTTTAAATTTTAAATTCAGAATATAAATAAATTTAAATTAATTCATTCTCAGTCTACGTATATATATATATATATATATATATATATATTATATATTATATATATATATATATATATATATATATATATATATATTATATATATTATATATATAAAGGGTGGTTAAATTGTATGGGCCGATGTTGAATGTGAACCACACCTAAACGTCAAGTTTTTTACTGCATTTCATTTGACTTTTTTCAATTTCAGACTTACTCAATTTGAACCATGGAAAGATACACAATGGAGCAACGTGTTAAAGTTATTCAGGCTTATTATGAAAATGGGCGTTCAAATCAAAATGCATATCGTGCACTTCGTGATTTTTTTGGTCAATTTAATCGTCCAAATGTGCGTACAATCGGAAAAATCGTGAAAAAATTTGAGCAAACCGGGTCTGTAGGAGATTTGAAAAGACCAGTGCATGCTCGTACAGCTCGTACTGCAGAAAATATTGCTGCTGTTCGCGATAGTGTGGCTGAGGAGCCATCCACTTCAACTCGTCGTCGTGCCCAACAATTGCACCTCTCACGCTCGTCGTTGATGAACATTATGCATAAAGACTTGCATTTAAACGCTTACAAGGTGCAATTGACTCAAGAACTAAAGCCTCTTGACCATACAAAACGTCGTCAATGGTCAGAATGGTGGCAAGAAATGGCAACAGTGGATGATCAATTTTCGAGGAAAATCATCTTCAGTGATGAGGCACATTTTCACCTCAGTGGATTCGTCAATAAGCAGAATTGCCGCATTTGGGCGAATGCTAATCCAAGAGTGATTGTCGAAAAACCAATGCACCCACAAAGAGTGACTGTTTGGTGTGGTTTATGGGCTGGCGGCATCATCGGGCCGTATTTTTTCCAAAATGAGGCCGGTCAGGCAGTTACTGTGAATGGTGTTCGCTATCGTGAGATGATAACGAACTTTTTTATGGCACGAATTGGAAGGTATGGATGTGGACGATATGTGGTTTCAACAGGACGGTGCCACTTGCCACACAGCTAACGAAACAATGGCTATTTTGCGCGACAAATTCAATGGCCGTGTTATCTCACGTGGTGGCGATGTCAATTGGCCGCCAAGATCATGTGATTTGACACCGTTGGACTTCTTTCTTTGGGGTTATTTGAAAGAAAAGGTGTACGTCGATAAGCCAGCAAACAATTCAAGAGCTAAAGGATGAGATAATTCGGCACATTAACGGCATAGAACCCCAATTATGCCTCAGCGTCATCGAAAATTTGGACCATCGGATGGAGGTGTGCCGCCGAGGTCGCGGCGGCCATTTGGCCGATATTTTGTTCCATACATAATTGAACCATACCATATTATCATAATAAAAGAAATGACAATAAATTCCTAAGTAATTTGTGTTTTATTCAAAATCAACATCGGCCCTTAAAATTTAACCACCCTTTATATATATATATATATATATATATATATATAATATATATATATATATATATATATATATATATATATTATAATATATATATATGTATGTATGTGTGTGTGTGTGTGTGTGTGTAAATCTTAAATGTCTTTCTTTTTAAACGAGTATTTGGTACATGCTTATCTGACTGAAGAAAATAGGACATAAAAAAATTCTTTTCAACATATTTCATGTTTTCAAATTTATTCGTACGAGTCTTAGAACGAAATTTAACATAATTTGCAGCTCATTTAAGTGAACCTTGCCTCACTTTTTTGTATTTACGTAATTTAAAGCTATGACTTGGTTTTTATTTTTTCCATTATGTAAAAAGAAACTTGAGAGAGGCGTCTTTTGTCCAAAGATAAGCAAACAAATGAGAGTATCCGAAATTATGTTTGTTTTGTATTTACTGATATAAAAAAAGTTTATTATTTCTATTTATAATTGTAATTTATATGAATTCGATACAGTTTACTTATAATCTTATAATTAGTAGTTTCTCTATGTATTTGGGAACAATTCCCTTGCTATTCTTGCCTACCCAAATACATATGATCCTGAATCCTATTTGAGTAAATATATGTGTATACTTACAATGAACTGTTAATTTAACTTCTTTTTCAAGAACCGATTGAAGGAGATCTGGTGTTTCAGCACGACAAGCCAAATGTCTTTCCTGATCTTCTTTCGTTACTTTGAGGACGATTGTACTCTCAGTGAGATTACCCGAATCCTTTGTCCTTTCTCCTAAAGGCCGAAGAGGTTTGCCATCTAGCCACCAAGTTACCGTCGGTTCTGGTCTTGCTCCTGTCACTTCACATGTAACTGTCACCCCAACTCGAGCAGATATAGGTCCATCCAAGCCCCGTATTGAAACAGTCATAGGAGGAACTGAAAGGATAAAGAAACTTCGTCAAGTATAGAAAAAAAAGAATTCTTAATTTATTATCTATTTATCTATCTATGTATCTGTATGCCTATATATCTATCTGTTCATTTATCTACCTACCTATCTATCTATCTATCTATCCATCTTTCTGTCTCTTTCTTTCTCTCTATCCTATATATATATATATATATATATATATATATATATATATATATATATATATATATATATATATATATATATATATATATATATATATATATATATATATATATATATATATATATATATATATATAATGAGAATATTTGTAATTTTTTACTTTAAGAGTAGACTATCACATTAACTATCGTCTGCGCTTTTAACACTTATATTAATTAATGAATATATGTACTTAGGTAAGTTGAGGTTTTTATAAATGATATATATATATATATATATATATATATATATATATATATATATATATATATTATATATATAATATATATATATATATATATATATATATATATCATTTATAAAAACCTCAACTTACCTAAGTACATATATTCATTAATTAATATAAGTGTTAAAAGCGCAGACGATAGTTAATGTGATAGTCTACTCTTAAAGTAAAAAATTACAAATATTCTCATTTAAGAATATGCTTAGGGTGCTGTTTAGATTTACAGACGTAAAATTAGGTAATGAAAAGTTAAACAGGATTTTGGTATTTTCTTAAAAGGGAAATAATAAAACATGACGTGAATTTCATAAGCGAAAAATTAATTCCAAAATTGGAAATTATTTACAATGGACAAATTCAATTAGAGTTTATTATGAAAATTTGGAAAGTTTAGGTGGTTTTAGCAACACAAAGAGTAAGAGACTATGAGAGTAGTTAATGATGAGGTTTTGAGCAAAGACTAGGAAGGAAAACAAATATACTTTTATGAATTAGGAAACAAATGTTCAAGGAAGGAGGGTGCATATGCATTGTAATACAAAATTTAAAAATTATTTTCCATCTCTCTAAATTCTGTGAGAAAAAGGTGAAGAAAATTTTCTAACTCAAATATTGATGGAAACATATTTGAAAAATAGAAAGATCTTGCCAAACCAATAATTGATATCAATGAAAGTTCGAAATAGTTAATTGTAAAGTAGAGGAAAGGCGGAGGTTTTTTGGTTGTTCTTGACCTCCCAATTCTTTAAAAATTTTATGCAAGATGAAATTAAAATACAGGTCGATTAGTTGTGAATCTCCTGAAAATGTTATTTTGACGTATGAATTATAATCAAACAATCCTCCCCTCCTACTCCTCTCCCCCCCCCACTCACATCATCCCAAGAGACATTAGCTTTATTCAACGTGAAACACTCGCACATACACACACACACTCACATACATACTTATATTTATTAATTAGTAAATGCAAATGAGTGGAAATTTTAAATCTGATTGAAGCAAAGGAGGAGTATTTTAACTCTACAACGAAATGAAGAACAGAAAATTCTAATAATGAAGAAGTGATTATCTGAAATTTGTCTCACGCAACTAAACCGCCATTGAAATACAAAGGAAAAAAATAACTGATGAAGGAGGAAAATAAATGAAAACACGAAAGAAACATAACTGAAGCACCATGGAAAAACTTGAAGGCAACATCAATTTTATTGATAATAATAATAATAATGATAATAATAATATTAATAATTATTATTATTATTTTATTATTATTCGAATTATCATTCTTTTTATATTATTGTTATTATTATTATTATTATTATTATTATTATTATTATTATTATTATTATTATTATTATTATTATTATTATTATTATTATTATTATTATTATTATTATTATTATTATTATTATTATTATTATTATTATTATTATTATTATTTTTATTACAATTATGTTCATTATTTTTATTATTACTAGTATTAGTATTATTATTATTATTTTTATAATTATGATCTTCATCATCAAGGAACAGCTTGCATCTAAATTTTCAATAAAACTATTTTTATATATATATATATATATATATATATATATATATATATATATATATATATATATTATATATATATATATATATATATATATATATATATATATATATATATATATATTAGAGTTGGCTTATCTGTATAGATGTAAAAATTTGAAAATTCGCTTAGAATAATAAAAGAAAAGAATCATTGAAGATTTTTGTCCTTTTTTGAGTTCAAATTTAATCCAAGTTTGGAGAAAATAAAGTCATTTGAAGTCGAACCAAACAATATCATTTCACGAAAATATTTTAATCTTCGCAATACATACATACAAACTTAGATAAACAGATAGATAGATAAATAGAGAGATAGTTATATAAATAGATAGGTAGATATTTAGATAGAGATAAATATAAAGGTAAAGAGATAGATAGATAGATAAAAATAGATAGATAATAGACAGATAAATAAATATATATAATATATATAATATATATATATATATATATATATATATATATATATATATATATATATATATATATATATATATTATATATATATATATATATATATATATATATATATATATAGATAGATAGATAGATAATAGACAGATAAATAAATAAGAAATATATATTTTATATATATATATATATATATATATATATATATATATATATATATATATATATATATATATATATATATATATATATATATATTATATATATATATATATATATATATATATATATATATATATATATTTATATATTAAAGTTAAATTAAAATTTTCTGACTCTTATGAATTAGGAGAAATTCTGTAGAAAATAGTTTCCTCTGTCTAGGTTTCTCTCTACCCTTGGATCTTCGCAACAGCAAACCAAGGTGCAATGTCATGGACTGCCTCACTCTCACTAAATATTTCTTTATATTAGGATTTAAATGTGAACAAAATAGTTTATATACCTTTGAAGTAGGTTTTCTCCTAATTATTGAATGAATAGAATATATTTGAGTATAATATATTTAAAGGACACTGAAATTCAAAAAATATTTATCTATTTGGAAGGCATTCATATATATATAAAATATATATATATATAATTATATAAAATATATAATATATATATATATATATATATATATATATATATATATATATATATATATATATATATATATATATATATATATATTTATTTATTTATTTATTTATTTACTTATTTATTTATTTATTTATCTTGTCAATGGCATAAACGACGGTATTATTAAATTCTTATTATTATTGAACCGAAGTATTATGTAGTAATAAATTTTATTGATGGGTGATATCTGAAAAGCTATTCTTTATATGTTGAATATTTATTTTCAAATTTAAGGCTATTTAAAAAGGCGTTTAAGAAACACTGATTACTAAATTCTAATGACAAAAATACTTCTCTAAAATTGGTGTTTATTCCGAGCCTAAAATCAATTTTTCGCAAATGTTGCAAATTAGAACGGGGCTCAAATTGCACCAAATTTTCCACCCAAACGTTTCTCGACTATCGCTTGTAATTGTTGCAAATTATTCGAACCACTTTTTCTTTTTTTAGCGAATCGCTCTCAAGAGAGACAAAATAATTTTGCCTGCTTATTTATTCGTAGCAGCAATGGAGCTCAAATTGTGAGGCTTCCGATGAATTCATATTAGGTTTGTACGATCTGTACACACGTTGTGCGTTCATATTTGTTTCTGTCGTCTCTTTTTTTGATGCTCTTCAAACTTTGGGTGATGTTTCCATTTACTTTTTAGTGTTAACATTATTGCTTTCATTCGTTGTAACTGAAAATAGAAAATTATCTCTTCCTGTTGCAATAACATTTATATAATTAATTTTTTAAATGATTTTCTGCTTATTTCTTTTTTTAGTCAGTCATCCATATAAATATTTTTGAATATTTTTCCAACAAACATTGAGAATCAATTTCTATCCTTCATACTTCAATAATATTTACTTTGTTGTTTCCCAATTTTAACAGCAAGAAATTTAACAATTAAAGTATAATATATATATATATATATATATATATATATATATATATATATATATATATATTATATATATATATATAATATATATATATATATATATATATATATATATATATATATATATATATATATATATATATATATATATATATATATATATATATATATATATATATATATATATATATATATATATATATATATATATATATATATATATATATATATATATATATATATATATATATATATATATATATATATATATATATATATATATATATATATATATATATATATATATATATATATATATATATATATATATATATATATATATATATATATATATATATATATATATATATATATATATATATATATATATATATATATATATATATATATATATATATATATATATATATATATATATAATATATATATATATATATATATATATATATATATATATATAATGATAAGAAAATAAAATTCAGTGAGCAAATATTTGACATTTAATTAAGTTAAAAAGTGATCATTTTAATAGACCTCGTAGAATAGAAGCCGTAGGACGGATTTTCAAATTATTTAATGTAGACTCCATAAAAGCATTAGTTAAGACACCAAAAACAAAAAAAAATCTGATTCGTATATTAAAATTTCTTTCTGTAAGAATATAAAGAAATCACACAGAGAGATTGAGGTTATTGGTCAAAGAATTAAAAAATGAATATTTAATTATTCCAGTCTATTACGTGATTTTTGAAAATGTGTTTTAAATTACAGTATTAGTTTTTTGTTGACAAACATTCACTTTACTTGGTAGGGTCAAAATTTCAAAGATTTTGAGATATTCTTCGTAATAAGATCCACCATATATTTTACATGGAATTTTGTACACTCATCTTAAATCTTGGTAGTTACTAGAAGTAAAATGAATCCAATAGTAAGATAAAGTTTCGGGAAAAATAAAAACCAAATAAATATTTGAAAAAAAAACTCTGATCATATATATATATATATATATATATATATATATATATATATATATATATATATATATATATATATATATATATATATATATATATATATATATATATATATATATATATATATATATATATATATATATATATATATATATATATATATATATATATATATATATATATATATATATATATATATATATATATATATATATATATATATATATATATATATATATATATATATATATATATATATATATATATATATATATATATATATATATTTAAGGTTTTGAACTCTATGAAAATATAAAAATTCCTGAGTTTACAATTAAAATTTGATAATGTATTTTATTGTAATTGGGTTTAAATTAAAATAAGACTGGAAAGGGGTTAGGAGGGGAGCCTTTCACTTGGCTCATACATTCTTCTTATCATAAAAAAACTGATCCAAAGAATCATCTTATTAAAAGAGACCAAATCCACTCTCGCAAACTCTCACTTTTGAGGCACTCTTCCATCTTATGGATATGTGAGTCTTCAAAGCCTTCAAAATTATCAGTTTATTCCGAGTTGCTCTTTTTGTATATATATATATATATATATATATATATATATATATATATATATATATATATATATATATATATATATATATATATATATATATATATATACATACATATATATATATATATATATATATATATATATATATATAATATATATATATATATATATATATATATATATATATATATATATATATATATATATATATATATATATATATATATATATATATATGTGTGTGTGTGTGTGTGTGTGTGTGTGTGTGTGTGTGGCATGTGTGGGTGTGTGTTCTCTTTCGTAATAGTAATCTGGTAGAAACCTTTTAAAATTGAGCCCCTTACTTGTTTACAAGTTTTTAACAAAATGTTCATCTTCTAATATCACATTTCCTAACTTGGAAAGATAAAATTGCTCCTGACGCTCTCGCTCCTTTTAATAACATGTTCTTATATATATATATATATATATATATATATATATATATATATATATATATATATATATATATATAATATATATATATATATATATATATATATATATATATATATATATGTATGTATGTATATATATATATATATATATATATAATATATATATATATATATATATATATATATATATATATATATATATATATATATATATATATATATATATATATTATATATATATATATATATATATATATATATATTTATATATATATATATATATATATATATATATATATATATATATATATATATATATATATATATATATATATATATATATATATATATATATATATATATATATATATATATATATATATATATATATATATATATATATATATATATATATATATATATATATATATATATATATATATATATATATATATATATATATATATATATATATATATATATATATATATATATATATATATATATATATATATATATATATATATATATATATATATATATATATATATATATATATATATATATATATATATATATATATATATATATATATATATATATATATATATATATATATATATATATATATATATATATATATATATATATATATATATATATATATATATATATATATATATATATATATATATATATATATATATATATATATATATATATATACATATATATAAAATCTGTCTTCCTACTACTACAACTATCTTGTGTTTCTGTTACTGCTCCCCTAATGGAACAGATTTTCCTGTTTTTTTCAATATCTTACTACTACTCACGAGATTGTCACTTCTTCTCATCCAAATGCTGAAGTCTTCTATTTAGGGGATTTCAACGTACACCACACTGAATGGCTGGGTTCCTCTCATACTGATACAGGTGGGAGGGAGGCCATATCATTCAGCATTCTTAACGATCTAGAGCAGTTGATTAGGGAACCCACACACATTCCAGATCGTCCTAACCAATTCTTGAATACACTTGATTTATGCTTCACCACTACTCCTAGATATAAATA
>SEYY01022983.1:12500-17500 GCA_009176605.1 Armadillidium nasatum | reverse complement strand
TTTTTTTTTTTTTTTTTTTTTTTTTGCTTCCCGTTGAGTGATGTGGCTGAAGGCCTCAATTAAGACAAATGATTTAAGTTCCCCAATCGCTATTAATCACTCAAATGAGAGAGCAGACAAGGAGAGGAGGAGACTTTCCTAAAGGCGAAAATGATGTACGGGGAAGAGGAAGAGAGATTGGGGTGGAGAAAGGGGAACAGAGAGAGGAGAGAATCTTTGAAAGAAGAGGGGAAGAGCTAGTGGGTTTTGGTAAATAAGGGGAAATCATTATAAAGAAAATAATTACTTTATTGGCTATGCTCATCAAACTCTAAAGCCAGAGTCTAGTCTCAAAAATATCTTCCAGGAGATTGTCTCAAGTATATATATATAATATATATATATTATATAATATATATATATATATATATATATATATATATATATATATATATAATATATATATATATATATATATATATATATATATATATCAGGGGTCTCTTTTTATTGACACCAATGATGCAATGTCTGCCTATAAATATATTGATATATGTCAGTATATAGTCTCTTAATAATATTACTCTATTACAAAATATAGGAACTTATTATCACACATAGTAATATTTAAAATGTGAATTGAATATCTGAATGACTCTGTCATCTCTCCTATAAGCAAAATAAACTTCCTCTGTGATAACATAAGTAAAATTTATTTTGAAAACTTTACTCCATTTACTTCTGCTAGTGAACGACTTTAATAAAGCTGAAGATTCTCTTCAAATTTATTTATTTATTTATTTATTTATTTTTACTTCTTTACATTTAATTCATGTATGGTTTATTGATCTCCTTCACAGGACTGATCTAGCTAGTTTCACTTTTTTTTCCTAAAGCAAAATCGTTCAAATTCTAAAGCTTAAAAAAGATTTGCTAACCTAGACTCATTACCCAAAAGGACTTTATATTGACTTTCTTCCAATTTACATATAGGTAAAAACAAGTGAATAGTAAACGAAAATAATTGTTAAATTGAATATATATATATAATATATATATATATATATATATATATAATATATATATATATATATATATATATATATATATATATATATATATATATATATATATATATATATATATATATATATATATATATATATATATTTATAAGGGGAAAAATATCAATATTTTTTGCACATCCTAGAAAAATTGTTTTTTATTGCCACCCCCCCCCCCCCTCACATCCTCCTCAAAGTTTATTCTGGTTACAGGGTTGATTTAGCTTCTTAATATATTGACACACACACACACACACACATTAATCTGGAGTCACAGTCAGAATCAGAATAAGAGAATAGAATCTGCGATTTAATTATTGACCATTTTATATATATATATATATATATATATATATATATATATATATATATATATATATATATATATATATATATATATATATATATATATATATATATATATTATATATATATATATATATATATATATATATATATATATATATATATATATATATATATATATATATATATATATATATATATATATATATATATATATATATATATATATATATGGTTATTCCCCTAAGCCAAAGAAAAATAATGTAAAAGCGCTCCGAGTGAGCAATACAAACTCGCTCGAGGCTAAAAACGGATCTTTGCAACAAATGATGGAATGAAGAAAAAAAAAAAAGAAGACGAAACAGGGAAAAAAATGATTGGAATAAAGTCTCTCTCTCTCTCTCTCTCTCTCTCTATATTTATATATATATATATATATATATATATATATATATATATATATATATATATATATATATATATATATATATATATATATATATATATATATATATATATATATATATATATATATATATATATATTTCATATCACCTCTGGCGGGCAAAGGCCAGAAGCCTACTAATTTCCATCAGAATTGGGGAAATACCGGAAATCTATTCAAGTTAAAGGTTTACATGTTCCGATATTTGATGTTTGAAAGTGTGCAAGTCAAAGGAAGTTCAGAAAACAGATAAATGGAGTGCATTTCAGACTTTACCAGCAGAGTACATGTAAAATTGAGCATAACGGTTGTCTTAGGTCAGAGAGTTGTCGCGAGTGCTCTTCTCAATGGAGAAGTTATGCGACGGGAGAGTTCAGAAGAGCAGTGTCCATTGTATAAGCGTTAGTATAGGACAATGACTCCACATTTCGACTAGCAGAAAGAGAGTGAAAGATGTTTATGATATATAAATATATATATATTCAGAATCCTTTTCAAAAATTAAAAGCTTAGTTATGGTGTTTTGCCAATTTACTTTTAAATTCATTAGTGGCAATTTTTTTTATCTATTAACTTTACTGGCTATCCAAAATTCTTCTATTATATAAACTCAGAAACAGAACACACTCTCTTCTTCTCTGTTTCTGATATGAGCATCATGAGTGATTTCCTGATTTCAAAGCTCACCACCATTATTAACTTTCCCGAAGTGCTCAGGAAACTTTTGGGAAGCGAACTTTCTTTTTATCGTGATCTTTCTTGTAAAGACCACCTTGTATCTCATCAAATAAATCTTCAAAGATATATTGATATGCCTTATGAAATTTTGAGAACATCCTAGATACTGGTCTGTGTTAGAGAGTTATTCTTCCTTGTGTAAAGTATGCACCACATATTTGCGGTGATTTCACTCATTCATCTTTTCTATAAAATATGTTTAAGCCTTTTCCTCAGTGTCATTTTTCCAGCTCTAAATGACTCTCTCCATTTTATTTCTGATCATCGAACAATTTCATCACTCTCCTTATCCTTTCAATTTTGAAATGTTCATTGCTCTTCTGAATTCTCTAGTTACATACCTCTTCCTCTAATGATGTTTATGGGACTAATCTTTTCACATATTCTCATCTTTTCTCTACATAATTCTCTGACCACATGCTTTGCTGTCATGCTTATTCTCACATACTCTGCTGAGAAAGACTGAGAGCACAGAATTAATAATATTTATACTATGCTGAAACCTATTTCTTATTTTCATCACACTATTTGAATAGCACCATTTCAAGTGACCTGAATTAGGAGATGTCAGGCTTATTAAATCATCATTTGTAATTGGTGCCCTTAATTCTTGTGTATATATATATATAATATATATATATATATATATATATATATATATATATATATATATATATATATATATTATATATATATATATATATATATATATATATATATATTATATATATATATTTTATATATAATAATCATATTTTGTTTTCCTCCATTTTTCCCCTACTATATTTCTACCAGCCTGTTTGTGTGTTCATTCTCATTATTTATATTTTTCTGATATCATAACTGTGTGACTTCATTCGCAGATTCATTTTTAGGCTTAATCATCTGGTGTTTGTTCACTTCTCACTCCGTAACTCCTTATTTTCATTAAATTCAGAGGCTTTTATGTATACTTACATGTGTTTATTTTCATACTTATATGTGTTTACATACTTACAGTTTTTCATATATGTGTATTTTGAATCTTTTTTAGTATGTAAATCTTTTTGTTCTTATTTATTTAATTTTATCATTTATTTATTAATTGCAGAAATCTTGATAATGGACCATTATGGCTGAAACGTAGATTATTTAAAGTTTCCTAATTAAAGATGATTCATTTTATACTATTTTTCAATAAATTAATGCCATGATTACCTGTCAAATATAAGTAAATTTCAACAAATATTGCTATTTTCGTTTATTGCAATTTTATTCATCATATATTATCTTTATATATATATATTTATATTATAATATATATATATATATATATATATATATAAATATATATATATATATAATATATATATATATATATAATAATAATAATAATATGATTTACATATATGATTTTCCATAATTTTTTAGACCCATAATATTTTTAATTTTTTTTTTTTTTTTTTTTTTTTTTTTTTTTGCACACTCATATGTGTGTGTGAGATAGTTTGCGTATGTGTGATACAGAAGAAATGAGTTAAAGGGGAAGACCAAAATTAAAGATGTTGATGGATTGATGATGATGAATGATAAGATTTATTTCTGTATAAAAAACAAAACCGAACAAATTAATCTCAACGACGAAGACTGAGTCGAAGAAAAACTTTATGAAGAAAAATAAAAAGGTTTTTCAATAATGAAATTTCATGTGAGGAAAGAAAACAATGAACCAGGAAAGAATATATAGAAGAAGAAGAAGAAGAAGAAGAAGAAGAAGAAGAAGAAGAAGAAGAAGAAGAAGAAGAAGAAGAAGAAGAAGAAGAAGAAGAAGAAGAGAGAAGAAAGAAGAAGAAGAAGAAGAAGAAGAAAAAAAAGAAGAAGAATAGAATGAAAAAGAAAAAGAAGAAGATGAAGAAGGGTAAGAAGAACAAGAAGAACAAGGAGATTCCTTATTAACACCAATAACAATAACAACAACGACAACAACAACAAGATAACTTGAATCTTTATATTATTATAATAGTTTACAACACTAAATCTTTCAATATTAAACTCTCAAGAGAAATAATTTAAAAAAGCAAAATAATTAATTAAAAGATTTGACTCAATGTTGAAGAAAGATGAATGTAAAACAATGCAAAATATTGACTCTTAAATTCGACGAATGTTCCTATTCATATATAACAATGATGACAATTCCAAATTCATATTTCAATCAATTATTGCATATATTATATATATATATATATTATATATATATATATATATATATATATATATATATATATATATATATATATATATATATAATATATATATATATATATATATATATATATATATAATATATATATATATATATATATATATATATATATATATATATATATATATAATATATATATATATATATATATATATATATATATATATATATATATATATATATATATATATATATATATATATATATAGGAGTGAGTGTGAGT
>SEYY01022982.1:27500-30000 GCA_009176605.1 Armadillidium nasatum | reverse complement strand
AGGCAGAGAAAACATGGTCGTTTTCAATGCCACCAAAACTTAATTCCTCCATCTCTCTACTCGACATAACTTTCAACACAACTATGATATCATCTCCGAAAACATCAAACTCAAACCTTCATATCTCCCTAATATTCTCACTGTTTCTTTTTCTCCTTTTCTTTCTTAGAATGATCAAATTACTTCTCTTTCTAAGCAAGCTTCTAAGAGTTTGAGTGTTCTGAGGCGCCTTCAGAATTTCTTCACTCCACCCCAGTTGCTTATTCTTTATAGGAGTGTTGTTTACACCTGTAGGGAGCACGCCTTACACATCTGTGGTGGTTCCACTCATACAGCTCTCCTGGAAAAGGTAGAGTCTAGGGCTTTTCGTATTATCAACCCTCCTGCTCTCACTGATTCTCTCCAATCTCTGTCTGTCCCTCAGATTGTTGCGTAACCCTCTCTATATTATCGCTATTACAATGGACACTGCTCTTCTGAAATCTCCGGTAGCACAAATCCTCCATTGAGGAGGGGTAGTGCGACACGGATTTCTATACAGTCTCATCTTTCCTCTGTCCAACTCTCTGACCTCAGACTTTACCGCTATGCTCAATCTTACCGGTAAAGTCTGGAACACACTCCCTTTATCTATTTTCCAAAATTCCTATGACTTACACATTTTCAAAAGCCGTGTATCGGGACATGTCGGCCTTTAACTTGATCAAATTTCCGACTTTTTCCCTAATTCTTGTGGAAATTTTAGTAGGACTCTGGTTTTGGGCAACCAGAGGTATATATATATATATATATATATATATATATATATATATATATATATATATATATATATATATATATATATATATATATATATATATATATATATATATATATATATATAATATTATATATATTTAATAACAAAGAGACATCAGTAAGTCCTTCAGAAGAAAATAATAATAATAATAATAAATTCGGATCTCAATCAAATAAATCAAGCAAACGCTTTAAATCACAGGATGATTTATAAATCACAACATCACGTGAAGCGAATCACCTATTAAATAAATTGGGTTCGAGGGTTCGATCCCCAGGGGGTAAAGCTACGAAAGAAGCTTCAGAAGGTAACCCCATATTGTCCAGGTGAAAAAATTTATATATATATATATATATATATATATATATATATATATATATATATATATATATATATATATATATATATATATATATATATATATATATATATATATATATATATATATATATATATATATATATATATATATATATATATATATATATATATATATATATATATATATATATATATAAATACCACATAAACCGTGGAATAAAATTTACACTGTTCAGTCGTCAACAGAAGTTCGTTCCTATTAGGCTGGAAATAAATATTTATATAAAATGGAAATCATTTCATAAAAGCTCTATTTTGAATAAAAAGAAAATAAAAACATTGAGCGGGGCTTAATTGAACTGTGATTGACTGAACCTGAAATGATCCCCATTTTATATAAATATTTATTTCCAGCTTAATAGGAACGAACTTCTGTTGACGACTGTACATACTGCTAATGGGGATTCGAAACCTTACT
Source organism: Armadillidium nasatum (assembly GCA_009176605.1). NCBI lineage: Eukaryota > Metazoa > Arthropoda > Malacostraca > Isopoda > Armadillidiidae > Armadillidium > Armadillidium nasatum. The sequence continues at coordinate 28,402 of SEYY01022982.1, read as the reverse complement.
TTTGAGATTGTAAGACATTGCGCTAACCACTAACACCAACTGATGATACAAAAAGGAATCACGATTGGAACGTTCTATGAACTGCCGCCATGAACTCCAATTCTAAACGGATTCCTTTTTGTACCATAAGTTGGTGTAGTGGTTAGCGCAAGTCTTACCATCTAAGAGGCCAGAGTTCGAATCCTCATTAGCAGAAGTGAAAGTATACTAATTATTATTCCACGGTTTTATGTGGTATTTATATATACTTATTGAGCTGCGGTTTCTGAGGATAGAACTGACCCGCTAACCCTACTCCCGAGTGTGGTCGGAGGAGTCCGTTTGTAATGGAGTCATGGCGGTTGTTCATGAGAAGTTCCAACGTGATTCCTTTTTGTACCATCAGTGGTGTAGTGGTTAGCGCAATGTCTTACCATCTCAAAGGGCAGGGTTGGTTCGAATCCCCATTAGCAGTATATATATAATATATATATATATATATATATATATATATATATATATATATATATATATATATATATATATATATATATATATATATATATATATATATATATATATATATATAATATAATATATATATATATATATATATATATATATATATATATATATATATATATATATATATATATATATATATATATATATGTAGAAGGTTGTGTGAGTGGAACCACCCGATATATGCGTTGCGTACTCCATACAATGACGAACAACTTCCCTATACAAAACAACCAACAAACGTGGTGTGAACACTCTGAAGACTGGTCAGAATACTTAACCTCTTTGAAAAGTGTTTAACCTAACCTCTTTGAGAAGTATTTAACCTACCCACTTTGAGGGGTGTTCAACCTAACCTCTTTGAGAAGTATTTAACCTACCCACTTTGAGAGGTGTTCAAC
>SEYY01022981.1:20000-28263 GCA_009176605.1 Armadillidium nasatum | reverse complement strand
ACAAATTGTCTCGTAAAAGAAATTATTTTCAAAAACGAAACAGTTAATTGAAAATAATAATAACAATATATAATATATATAGTATATATATATATATATATATATATATATATATATAATATATATATATATATATATATATATATATGGGATGGAGTGAATATATCGTATCGATATCGGCAATATCGGCATATATCGGTATCGAACTTTTAGTATCGGTCGGCAAATTTTTTGTATAAAGAGTATCGGTATCGGTAGTATATGGCAAGTATCGGCACATTTTTAGGTATCAGTATCGGGTAATTTTTAGGTATCGGTATCGGTATCGGTAAAAAATTTGGTATCGCTCCATCCCTAATTTATATATATATATTGGTAGAGATGTAGAGTAAGATAACAAATGATAATGCAATGAGATTTGTGAACGAAATTAAGGGTAAAAATAAACCTTAAAACTATAGGGCGATATAGTAAGTTAAGAGGTTCAGACTGCCTATCTTATCCATCGGAATGTGGTGGACATACACGTTTTGAAGACAAAGGTAAACTATTATGTGGAGGGTAGAGTTGAAGTAGAGCCAGAGCCATAGCCATAGCCAGAGCCAGAGCCAGAGCCAGAGCCAGAGCCAGAGCCAGAGCCTGATCCAGAGTCAAAGCCAGAGCCAGAGTTAGAGCCAGAGCCTGATCCAGAGTCAGAGCCAGAGCCAGAGCCAGAGCCAGAGCCAGAGCCAGAGCCAGAGTCAGAGCCAGAGCCAGAGCCAGAGCCAGAGCCAGAGCCAGAGCCAGAGCCAGAGCCAGATCCCAGAGTCAGAACCAGAACCAGAGCCAGAGCCAGTGCCATCTCAGAAACACATTTTCCTTAAAATTTGGAGAGTATCTCAACTATCAGTGCAATTTATCTTTCCAATATTCATCTACAGTTTATCAGGGGTTGCCAACCTGTTTATCCTTGTGAACCCCTTGAGTTTTAACTCTAATTACGTGGACCCCAATATACTTATTTCTAAATTAAATATTCCTTTTTTTTTTGGAGGTTAGTAAAAATTAATAATTAATCCAATCCAATAAAATATAAAAAATCTAAATTAAAAATTTTGAAAATTTTAATTAATTAAACTTAAGCATATTTTTACGTGTAATGACAGAATCAATAAAAAAAATTATATTTCAAGCAACTTATGTAAATTTATTCCGAATGCTATTAAATAGAATCCCTACTAATGAAATCCTTGTGGCTGATGTTTTGATATTAGCATTTTAATATATTGCTCCAATTTTGTGAAAGTCAGACAAAGATCATGCCTTTTTACTATATCAAGTCGATTACGATTTTTTGTTAATAACTGTGTTAAACGACTAAAGCCAGATTCCACAAAATAAGATGATGGAATAACAATGACATACCTTTTAACATTCTCTCATAAAAGAGGATATTTATATGCAATGTCCCTATTCTTACATACATTATGCTTTCCTTTTTTTGAGTAGATTTCGGACTGTCTCATCAGACCGCAATTGAACAAGTTACTCTTGTAAATAAATTTCAACATTAGCACCATTTACCTCAAATGGAATCAGCACCCAATCTGAGATATGTTCTAGTAGGTCCTTGAACTGAACTTGCATGTTTTCATAAATTTGTTTTAAATAATCAACATATACAACACAATCATTATCTTTTACATCACTGATAACTAAAGCAAGGTTTTGAAACTGGTTAAACACGGCGTTAGATATTAAGACCTTAGAGTTTGAGTTTTCCTAGTAATGCATTAATGGCTTTTTTGCTAGATCTTAAATCACAAGTATGCCCTTGCAGCAGTTTGAGACAATTCAGTTTTTCAAACAGATGAAATATGTATGCTTTCATGGCAACCAACTGTTTTCCAATCTCCTTTTCGTTTAGAAATGATATAATACTGTCCCAAAGTATGACGAAGCGATGAAGACACAGTATGAAGTACAAGACGATCAAATCCTTCTTCATTTTCAATTACAAAATTTGCGAAAGTGAAGATTTTGAAGAGCATAAGCTTTAATGAGGTTAACAGCTTTCATTACAAGAGTAAAGGCTTCATGAAGATGTCCACTCAATCTCTTCGCAACCAGATGTTGGGGGTGAATCATGTAATGTAGGCAAAATCATTTTGGTAATGAATTTTTAAAATGAGTGATAAACCCTCTGTACCTACCAACCATGGAAGAGCTTCACCAGTAGCAAAAGCCAATAAATTTTCGAGTGAATTATTTTTTCCTCTAAAGTAAGACTGGACTTCATTAAATATTTTTTCACCTTTAAATTCTTAGATATTGTTTTGTGAATCTTAATTAAAAAGCATTTCCTCTCTGAGTTCACTATCATATCCATATATCTTACACATGACAATAAAAGTGCTTCATCACCCATCCAAGTTGATTCAAACTTTTTCACTCGTAATTGATCAATAAATTGATTTTCTACATCTTCAGACATGTCATCAATTCGTATGGATATTGTTTTTATTGCTCAAAGGAAGGTTATCGGTAATTTAACATGCATTTTGGTTTAATATTGTTAAAATTACTACTGATATCAATGGAAAAATGACAGTTTCACTAATTCAATGTGGCTTTCCTAAATTTTGCTATTCTTTTGCTGATTTCGTATGATATTAATAAACCGCTATTTTGACAGCTCGCTTGTTTACTAAACATTGATCCAATTTGTGTCTTCCTTGAAAAGTGTCTCATAGATTTCGGAAATAATTCGCTGATTTATTTGTGATATTCTCTGGTGATGTAATAAAATCATACTACTGATATCCAGTCAAATACTGTCTTATTTTTTTTCTTTGCTTGAGCCATGGGTAATTTGAAAATAATGATAATAATATTATTACCTCAAATATTTAATGTTGAAAGTAATAAAAATAAAATAACAAGAATAACATTCATTAACACTAACAAAAGATTTCACCACGACGATGACTATAATGCACTATAACCCAAAATGACTATAATGACTATAATGACTATAATGACTGTAACCCTCTCACTGACTCACTCTTTCTAGATGAGTTGGTGCTTAGATAATGTTTTTTTCCTTTGAGAATTTTCTACAAACATAAATTATTTATTCGTCAACTAAAGAAGGCTCGAGGAAATACAAGTACCTTCCAACACACGAATTTCTGGACTTTTCTATAATATTAGTTTATTTTATTACTTTTATTTAACAAATTGTTTTATTTTTAATATTTTATCATGGATCCCTTAATTAATATTATGGACCCCCTTTAATAACAATTTCCCCTTCAGTAACCCCTCAAAGCTTCTGCGGTTCTCTGAGGGTCCAAATGGACCCTGGTTGGGAATCGCTAATCTGTATCAAAATCCCAGACTATTGATAGAATTGTAATCTCATGTAATATGTGATATTAGATGGTAAGATTACCGTAATCATTCAAGTTGGAGTTAGATAAAAAAAAATTTGAAGAAAATAGTGATCAATCTTTTCAACTGCAATATTAATTATATATAAACATAAGAAAGAATAATGAGCAGAAAATGCAGATTTGCAGTTATAATAGACTAGAATTTTATTACTTTTTTTCTGAATAAATGTAGGCATAAATTTTTCTTTCTATTTATGTTAAAACAATGAAAATAGTTTTCTGTCTAGGTAATTATAAACTAATACTTCGTAAAATTTCAATTTCTTATAATTCCTTTTATAGAACAATGTAAACAGAAATTCTTTCATTAGACGAAAAAAATTGACAGAAAATGAAGAGTATTTTAAAAGAAAGTGTTTAATGAACTCTCTCTCTCTCTCTCTCTCTCTCTCTCTCTCTCTCTCTCTATCTCTCTATCTATCTATCTATCTATCTATCTCTCTCTCTCTCTCTCTCTCTCTCTCTCTCTCTCTCTCTCTCTCTCTCTCTCTCTCTCTCTCTCTCTCTCTCTCTCTCTCTCTTCTCTCTCTTCTTGCTCTCTCTCACTATCTACTCTCTCTCTCTCTCTCTCTCTCTCTCATCTCTCTCTCTCTCTCTCTCTCTCTCTCTCTCTCTCTCTCTCTCTCTCTCTCTCTCTCTCTCTCTCTCTCTCTCTCTCTCTCTCTCTCTCTCTCTCTCTCTCTCTCTCTCTCTCTCTCTCTCTCTCTCTCTCTCTCCGTCAATGAGAAAAGTTTAAAACCGAGATTTTGTAATGTAAGAATTGTTATGAATAAAAATTACTGAATTTTCTCCCTCAACGTAGAAATAAAAGAAAAAGTATCAAACTATATTATTATTATTATTATTATTCAGATTAATTTTATTATTATTATTATTATTATTATTATTATTATTATTATTATATTATTATTATTATTATTATATTATTTTTTTCCAATTATTATCATTATATTATATATTTTATTATTATTATTGTTATTGTTATTAGTAGTAGTAGTAAAAATTGAAAACTATAATTTAGGCATTTTACTCACTTGCACAGCCGTATATATGAAAATTATATATATATATATGTTATATAATATATATATATATATATATATATATTAATATATATATTATATTATATATATATTAAATATATATATATATATATATATATATATATATATATATATATATATATATATATATATATATATATATATATATATATATATATATATATATATATATATATATATATAATATATATATATATATAATATATATTATATATATATATATATATATATATATATATATATATATATATATAATATATATATATATATATATTATTTATATATATATATATAACATATATATATATATATATATAATTATATATATATTATATATATATATATATAATATAAAATTAATATAATATATATATATATTATATATATATATATATATATATATATATATATATATATATATATATATATATTATATATATATATATATATATATATATATATATATAATATATATATATATATATATATATATATTATATATATATATATATATATATATATATATATATATATATATATAATATAATATATATATATATATATATATATATATATATATATATATATATATATATATATATATATATATATATAAACTAATTCATCAATTCGAGGAAAAACTAAACAAACTACTTAGAAAATTAAAGAACTTTAAAATCCTTAATCAAAAAATATCTAAAATTCTCTTTACTCGTAGGATGCCAAACCTTGAATTCTTTTTGGCCTTCCTAAAGTACATAAATCTAGTTACCCATTCGTCTAATTTTATCTCCTATTAACAAGATTAATAATAATCTTTAAAAAAAATTTCGTACAGATATTAGAAAATCTAACTAAAAACGAATATTCAATTAAGAATTCATTCTGTTTTGCTTCAGAGATTTTAAAGTTTCAAAATACGGATGATGTTCAAAGTTTCTTTACGAATGTGCCTTTAAATGAAATTCTGAACATTATTCTTTAATAATCTGTCAATGGTTTGTATAGTTTTCGTTTTGAAGAATTATTATTAAAGATATAGTGTTTCTATTTGATGAAAAATTTTACAAACAAATTGATGGAGTTGCTATGGGTAGCCCATTAAGTACTACTACATTTAGTAAAATTTTTAGGTGTTATTTTGAATCTCTCTTGGTTCACAGTTGCCATTTTGAACTTCGGCCAGCTTTCTACAGGAGATGTAGTGATGATTCTTTCATACTTATTAAATCTAAAGAAAAGATCGAGTTGTTTTTGCATTATTTTAACTCCAAACATAACCTAACATCAAATTTACGTTTAAGAGTGAAGAAAATATTGCTTGCAATATCTTGACGTTAAGATACATTAAGCATTAAGAAAACAATAAATTCCAGACCAGTGTTTATAGGAAACCAACATTTACCGGACTGACCAATAAATTGGATTCTTTCATCCCTTATATTTACAAAGTTAATTTAGTGAAGACATTATTTGATAGAACATATAAGATTTCTACATCTTATGTTAATCTATCAAATGAATTGGACTTCCTAAAATTACTTTTCTAAAAAATGGATTCCTCGGCTCTCTCTCTCTCTCTCTCTCTCTCTCTCTCTCTCTCTCTCTCTCTCTCTCTCTCTCTCTCTCTCTCTCTCTCATTGAAATGCTTTTAGGAAACAGCTCTTCAAAGTTTCAACAATCTCTTCTTGCCAAATTTACCGAACCAAAAGAACTTTTATTCTTTTATTCCTCCAATTGCGATTTTTGGAGAGAATAAGTCACCAAATTGAACGAAAACGAAAAATTAATGGAATATTAAAAATTAATTATCCCCACCTTAATTTTAAACTATAGTTTTTAGTAATAATAGCAAAATTGCCAAGTTTTTCAGGTCTAAGGAAACACTTCCTGTGCCTTTTTACTCATCAGTGATATATAAATACAATTGTAGCAACTGTGATGCTGCCTATATTGGAAAGACTACTCGAAATCTTTCGACCCGCATTGCTGAGAAGGTGTTTCCTTCAGAACTTTAGATCAGTTGCATCATCCCCCCCCCCCTATTCAGCTATTAATACTCATTCTCTCCAATTAAATCATCAAATACAGGATTCAAGTTTTAAAATTTTAGATTTTGAGCATGAGTCGAACCACCATTTGCTCATCAGTCTTTATATACTTGGCATCACAAACGTAAATAAAATGAAAATTTGGATTCAGATAATATAATTTTGAAATGAAATTTCGACATGTGAGAGAATTTTTCTCTATATGTTAAATTTTATATACATTTCTTTATTTATTTTATATAGTAATTTTATATTTTTTTAGTAGTTACTTTTTTATTTTAATCAGTTAACTTGTTATTCTATTGTCAGCCTTAAAAAATATAACCTAACCTAACCTAATCTAACCTAACCTACCCTAACCTAACTTAACTTAACCTAACCTATCTAAACCTAGCCTAACCTAACTAACCTAACCTAACTTAATCTAACCTAACTTAACCTAACCCTAACCAAACCTTGTCTAAGCTAATTAAAGCTAACCTAATTTAACATAGCCAAAGCTAACCTAACCTAATAGCAATACTTATTGCTATTTTCTTTTGTAAGTAACATCGAATGATTACGAGAACACATTTTAAATTTAGGTATATTGTAAAATTTTTGAAAAAAATTTAACTGCAAAAATTTCTTCTCTAACTTTATTTTCGAAAAAAAAAAAAATTAAATTGTATTCAGAGCTTTTCATAAAAATAACCCAAATCAGTTATCATTAAATAAATTCGGTAACTAAATAATAATATATATATATATATATAATATATATATATATATATATTATATATATATATATATATATATATATATATATATATATAATATATATAATATATATATATATATATATATATATATATATATATATATATATATATATATATATATATATATATATATAATATATATATATATATATATATATATATATATATATATATATATATATATATATATATATATATATATATATATATATATATATATATATATATATATATATATATATATATATATATATATATATATATATATATATATATATATATATATATATATATATATATATATATATATATATATATATATATATATATATATATATATATATATATATATATATATATATATATATATATATATATATATATATATATATATGAATCAAATTAAAAAAATCAATTTTTTTTTTTTTTTTTTTTTTTTTTTTTTTTTTTTTTTTTTTTTTTTTTTTTTTTTTTTTTTTTTTTAATTAAGTAAGTAAAAATTGTAAATAAGTAAATATAATTAGTTAATTAGCTTAATTAAGTAGGTTATTTAAATTATAATAATTTTAAAAGTCCAAACAATAAAACCTAATTTAAATTTTTTTTTATACGAAAATGACGAAATTGAGACTGATGAAACCAAATCACTGTATTTAACTTTTAAATTTTAAAGAAAACAAGTATACTAAATTATATTATCATTATTATTATTTTTAAGAATATTTGTGGTTTTGTACTTTTATTTAATTTTTATTATTATATTATTAAGAAAAGTATTATAATAATAAAAAAATATTTATTTTTAGCGTTGTAACTCTTAGCACTTAAATTTTGAAGAATAATAAAACATTAATTTTTATAATTAGAAAATAAGTAAATAGAGAGAGTTAGAGCTCTGAATAGAATACTAAATGTAAGTGAATTGGTCCGATTAAATCAATTATTAAAAAAAA
>SEYY01022981.1:5000-15000 GCA_009176605.1 Armadillidium nasatum | reverse complement strand
TTACGCTTTTTGTACAAATAATTAAATTTTTAGCTTCCGTATTCTTTTTACATTATTTTATTTTCATTATTATTATTATTATTATTATTATTATTATTATTATTATTATTATTATTATTATTATATTGTTATTGAATGTTACTCTCAACTCTATTTAATTTTTATTAATTTCCAATTCTTTTATTATTATTATTATTATTATTATTATTATTATTATTATTATTATTATTATTATTATTATTATTATTATTATTATTATTATTATTATTATTATTATTATTAAGATCTTATTTATTATTTGATTAAAATTCATTATTTTAGTCATAATAAATATGAATTTTATTCTTATTAATTTTGAACTAAATTATTCTCAAATTTATTTGCTTTTTCATTAAAATTTAAAATTATTTTTTATATATTTATTTCCATTTATTATTTTTCCATTTTTTTTTTTCTCTTTCTCTCTTTATATATATATATATATATATATATATATATATATATATATATATATATATATATATATATATATATATATATATATATATATATATATATATATATATATATATATATATATATATATATATATATATATATATATATATATATATATATATATATATATATATATATATATATATATATATATATATATATATATATATATATATATATATATATATATATATATATATATATATATATATATAATATGTGTGTATGTGTGTGTGTGTGTGTGTGTGTGTGTGTGTGTTTTTATTAAATTATTTTAACATTGCAATGACAGTAATAAAAAAGTTAGTAAATAAAGGTAACAACACGAATTCAAAGTGATAGTTACTAATTTATTGTTTCTGTTTATTGCGATGATAAAATTTGAAAATTAAAGAGTCGAGGGAAAGACAGGGTGAAAACTTTGTTCTATCTTATTATTAATATCTGTATACATTATTTATAATAATGACAACTATTATTTATTATTATTATTATTATTATTATTATTATTATTATTATTATTATTATTTATATTATTAATATATATTTATTTTATAATAATATATATATATATATATATATATATATATTATATATATATATATATATAATATATATAATATATATATATATATATATATATTATATATATTATATTAATTTAAATTTTATAATTTTAAAAAAAGCAAATAATAAAACCTTTTTTTTTTTTTTTTTTTAGAGAAAAAGATTTTCAAGGTCACCCAGAATCCTCAGGCAAATTTTATAGTTGTTTGTTCTACTGCATATTTTTTTATACTGTGGTCATATCTCCTAGACGGAAACCCGATACTTTTAATATTATTCTTGAATCAAAAGTTTTCGTTTTGAGGGTTGGCTGACAGGTAATGAGTCGAGTACATTTTAATATTTCGTACACAGCAAAATCTGTCCTGACGAATTGTTGTGGCAAATGAGACAAATGTAGCAAATTTTTTCACTTACTTTCTTATTAGAAAACAATATCAGTGAAGTTACTTTCTTTTATGCGTAACATGCCTTTTCTGTGTTGGAAATTTTATAGTGACATTTTTGCACTTGTCGAAGCGATTTATTAGAACAATATTTGCAGTCAATTTAAAGAATATTATTTAAAACAGATTCGGAAGCGAACCTAATATTAACTTCAATGGGTTTTACAATGCCAATATGAAAACTAATTTTATAATTCACTTTATTGTATTGTACTTTTTACTGCGTTAATTTAATTTAATTTTCTGTTTAGGTAATGTTAGACTAAGTTAGGTTAGGTTAGGCTAGGTAAGGTTAAGTTAGGTTAGATTAGGTTAGTCTTTTTCAAAAAATAATTACTTTTAAAATCCAGAACTCCAATTTCATAATTATAATATATATATATATATATATATATATATATATATATATATATATATATATATATATATATATATATATATATATATATATAATATATATATATATATATATATATATATATATATATATATATATATATATATATTGTATCGTATCAAAGCTCGGTACATTATTTGAGATGATATTTCATCAATGGAATTTTATTAACGTCCACGGATCACTTTTCGGGAGAAATATTTTAAATGCATTACTTTAATTAAATATTTTAAAAAATAAAAACTGAAAAAAAAATCTTTTAAATTAATGAAAACGTTTTTATTTCAAAGAATTTTTCAACTCATGCGTAGAATTCATTAATATTTTGTTAAAGCTTACCTATCGAAAGTAGAGTTTGTAGAATTTGGGAGTTATGTCCCCTTGAAGTACTTTAAATATCTTACAAAAGTCTTGTAAATGAAATCTTTAATAACTTTATAACCATCTGTTATTAGCAGTATTTTTAACTTACAGTTTGGAAAATACCAGAAAATTCGGGATATCCTAATTATTCCTGGAGTAATTGCTTTTACTTTGACCCTTTGATTTTGATCCTTCGACAGCTGCCGATAAGAGAGGGGCTGTAATTGTTGACAGGGAGAGCAGATTTTCTCCATTTGTAATTGTTGACAGGGAGAGCAGATTTTCTCCATTTTCATTTAAAAATTTCTCTCCTCAAAAATTCAAGGTTTGATATTTCCTCTTGACTGAAGAATAAATAATATTGTAAACTAAGAAATAATTAAATTAAAATTTAAATTAAAACAATTTATAAAATACTCTCTTTTTCAATCTTCAGCAGTAACTTATTCATTTTTAATTTAATTTTCGTTTGTAGGAATTATTTATTTATATATTTATTTTTATTTCTTTATATTTATTTATGTTTATTTATTCATTACTTATTTATTTTATTTATTTTTGTACATTTACAAAGTACTATTTCCTTTAATTTAACATAAAACCTTTAAATATTAATTAATAATATTACAAAATATAGAAATGATAAAACAAAACTAATTTTTATTAAAAGTGGACACTTAAATTTTTTTGTAAATATAGATCCTTACTTTTGTTGTAATTCTAGAATAAAAAATAAACTTTACAATATATATATATATATATATATATATATATATATATATATATATATAATATATATATATATATATATATATATATATATATATATATATATATATTATATATATATATATATTATGTATATATATAGTATGTGTGTGTGTGTGTGTGTGTTATGTGTATGCGTGCGCGCTTACTCTATGACACAATCTATAATGGAGGGGTCAGAAGCAAAGGGATGTAAATGACAAAAAAAAAAAAGTTCATTTCGGGTAAGAATGAAATGGAAATTAGATTTGTTCCAAAAGGTTTTTGGAATTTCTAAATTGATACTACCAATATCTTTCCCTTCTTATAATTTTGGTGCTTGATCTGTTCTCTACTGCACTTAACTTATCTTATCTTATCTATCTCATCTCATCTCAACTCATCTCTTCTTATCTTATCTCATTTCATCTCATCTCATCTTATCTTATCTCTTCTTATCTCATCTCACCTTATCTTATCTCATCTTATCTTATCCTATATTATCTCATTTTATCATATCTCATCTCATCTCATCTTATCTTATCTTATCTTATCTTATCTTATTAAATTTATCGTTAATAGCCTACTATTCAGGAGAGTTCGTCACGTTCCTGAGCTGAAAAATTGTATGAAAACTTAAGCATTAAAAAAAATTATATTCCATGTGTTTTATTTCCTATAAGAAGTTCGGTTCAGAAACGAAAGTATTCAAGTAACATAAAAGTAGTTATGGAGTAAAGTGAGGTCCAGATTTGAAGTGTAGGAAATGAAAATTACAAGATGTTTATAAAATAAATCTTTCTACCATTATTAGTTCAATTTTTGAACTGGCGAATTTTGGATTGAAATTTCAAAATTTCAGATCTTAAAACATCAGTAGACTCCACGGAAAATAACAACATTGGTCTTTTAAGAATTCAAGCAATGGTCCCAACTGGACTAGTGGGAAATAGCATTGGAACCAAGGAAAAGTTCTTGCTGAGTATCAAACAGTATTTCCAGAAGAAATCATTACTCTATCTTTTCTTTCCAAACTTGCAGAGAAAATCGGGGTAGGACTTGTCAATGAAAAGGATGAAAAAGGTAAAGAAACAGCGTAGTTAATCTGGAAAATTAAAAAAGAAAAAAGTTAAGGAATATTAAAAGAGATTAAAAGAGATTTACATTTAGCAACATTCTTCAGGTCCATGTCATCGATGCTCCTTACGGCTAGTCAATACCGCCAACAATATCGGCCCTCCCGATCGAGCTCTAATGGCTTGGATAAAACCTATTTGAAACTCAGCTGGCCGTTGAACATCTACAGAGTATATTCCATTAATTGACCAATCTGGTACATCTGTCACAGTTAATCTTCCTAGAAGAACTTGATTATTAATATATAAATAATACATAATGTATTTAAAATAAAAATGGAAAAGCATACATAAATAGATGTACTTATAAAATCTTCTTAACATTACCTTGAGGAATAATATAAAATAAGAGTTAAGAGAATTCGAATAACATTTGCTTATTTCCTTCGTGAACTTATTTTTTAGCAGATTTTACAAGTTGTTTTTTTTTAGCAGATTTTACAAGTAGGTTTTTTTTAGTGCCGATTTTATTCCTGTTTTAAACATATCAGACATCAAACTGTTTGAAAACAAAGAGATTTAAGTGATTTAGAAACCCTGTGCTGTACATTGATAGTTTAAAATTTTTTCCCCTTCAATATGCTTATCTAAACAACACTTATTTTTAATCTCTCTCTCTCTCTCTCGTAAAGTGGCTTATGTCACTTGCATCCCTTTGATCCTCACTCTTTCACAACACAACACACACACACACACACACACACACATATATATATATATATATATATATATATATATATATATATATATATATATATATATATATATATATATATAGGGGCCCTTTTAGTCACTAGTTTAGAGTGACCTGGGGCTTCTGGTTTTTTTTTGGGGGGGGAACCAGTACTCTTCTCTCTTAGGTGGAGACTGAGGAGGATCTTTAGAAGGCTGCGTGCTCTTCATGTCCTCTCGCTGACCGATGTGCAGACTGGTAGGCGTGTGGTAGCCACCCCTTATTTTCAACGCCTGCCTTGGTTGGAAATGCCACTTCAAGAGAGGAACCACCATCGAGGGCAAAAGGAGCTGCCAAACTGTGATATCCTTTGAAGGACAGAGGCGTCAGCAACTTCTTCTTCAGAGGTCTTCTTCTGGAGGAACTGCTGTTTCTTCTGGAAGGGATGCTGCTTGTAGCTTCTTCTGGTTTGTAGATAAAGTGAATATACAACTTAACTGTTTAGGAATCCTTCTAAAATTATCAAAAATATACGTTAAAACTCTTTATTAAAATTCTTTCTTTAAACATCATTGAGCAAACATACTAATAAATTGCTCTTAACAATCAAAAACCATTATGATTTACAGAAAAAGTTTGATCTTAACAAAATGCGTAACAAAATAAATAAAATTTGAAATTACAATATTATCTTTTATTTATTATTAAAATATATACTAATATAATGTTCCTTACTGAAAAAGTTATAATATAAATGTTAGTCCCTTGAATTTGGCGCGCAAACATATTCTTGAAAAAGCGCGGCAAAAATAACTGTAAATATTTTGTCGATTCATAAGGTAAATTATTTTCTTTATTATCTATTTATATTTAATTATTTTATTTTTAGTACTTATTTTATTATTTTAAATCATTTTTTTACTTTTATTTTTTTTTAAACATTTATTTTATTTATTTTCACTTAAAACACTTTTTGATTATTATTTATTTTCATAAAAGCATTCACTATTAATATCGCTTTTTACAATATTTTCGTTTAAAGAAACCTGTTATCCATTTTATTATTACATTTTATCATTAAAAATTTTATATATTTATATATTATATATATATATATATATATATATATATATATATATATATATATATATATATATATATATATATATATATATATATATATATATATATATATATATATATATATATATATATATATATATATATATATATATATATATATATATATATATATATATATATATATATATATATATATATATATATATATATATATATATATATATATATATATATATATATATATATATATATATATATATATATATATATATATATATATTATATATATATATATATATATATATATATATATATATATATATATATATATATATATATATATATATATATATATATATATATATTTATCAATTTTTATTCTTTGGGTTGCGTCATCTACTGCTCATTCTTTTTGCCAGACACTCTACCCATGGGCAAATAGAAAATTCAAAGAAGGTTGTTCTTGGAGGAAGTGACCCTTAATCTTTTTTCAATTTCTAATTTAGGCAAAAAAAATAAATGAATAAAAGTTGTTGAATACTCTTTTCTTTTTTATTAAAGTAGTTTATAAAAAGAAAGCAGTTCTGTTATGCCTTCAGAACTTCTTAGTGACATCTAATTTTTTTTATTTTATTTATTTATTTTACTTTATTTATTTCTTTTTTTTGGGGGGGGGCATAAATGTAACTCACATTTACATACATACCTTGTATATCTTGTGTAGATACTTTAACATAGTTCTGCCCATAAAGGTTGACCCTGTAAGTCATATTGATTCTCTTTTTCACTATTTAATTGTTGCATCAACCTCTTTATATCACGTCTTTTTCAAGGAATTCTTTAAAACTTTCTAATTTTTAAATGAATTCTTGTGATTCATCTTTACATAGTGTCTCCTACAATCTTTTTCTCTCTATCTGAAAAATACTTATTCTCCATTCATATTCCTTTTAGTACTGGTGAAGCCTTCAATATTTTATTTTTTTCTACATTCTCCACCTCTCTTCACATGAACAATTTCATACGTTGTGCTTCTTGGCAGGTCAGTCTTTGATTTGGATTATGCTGTTTTTTATCTTCACTACTTATAGGTGGAGCATGTCTCTTTCTTCTTTTCACTAGAAATCAAATCCATACTCGCGAGCACACACACACACACACACACACACACACACACACATATATATATATATATATATATATATATATATATATATATATATATATATATATATATATATATATATATATACTATATATATATATATATATATATATATATATATATATATATATATATATATATATATATATATATATATATATATATATATATATATATATATATATATATATATATATATATATATATATATATATATATATATATATATATATATATATATATATATATATATATATATATATATATATATATATATATATATATATATATATATATATATATGCGTGTATTAAGTGAATAAAAAAAATGCTGCTTTATTTTGCTCCATTAATTGTTTTAATTAAAAGATAAAGTTTTGTTCTTGGAAAACTTTTAAAAGCAAAAATGTGAACTCAAAAAAAAGGATAAAAGAATAGTCTGAAAGTCTCGAAATGAAAGTTGTATAAAACTATTTTCCCTGACCCGATATTATATATATATATATATATATATATATATATATATATATATATATATATATATATATATATATATATATATATATATATATATATATATATATATATATATATATATATATATATATATATATATATATATATATATATATATATATATATATATATATATATATATATATATATATATATATATATATATATATATATATATATATATATATATATATATATATATATATATATATTATATATATATATATATATATATATATATATATATATATATATATATATATATATATATATATATATATATATATATATATATATATATATATATATATATATATATATATATATATATATCCCCCTCCCACGTAAGCAATAATCATCCATGGGAATCAAAGAATTACGACCACAAGTCCGATCAGCTTGAGTCACCGAAATGCTACAAACTTTTCCTTTCAATAGATGGGGGTCTTTCTTGCGGAAGACTTGAAGAGATAGAAGAAGATACAGAGATAAGAAGGTGATCGGAGGAACCCAGAGGAGGAAAGAGTTTAACAGTATAAGGAGAAGGATTAGAAGTTTGAAAAAGGTCTTGAATTTTGGGTTCATCTCCAAGACGATCAGGGATACAAGTAGGGAGCTGCACCAACTGCTCAAGGTCGTTTTAGATAGCGAAATGGAAGGCTCGTTCACCAGCTGTATCATGAGAACAAGAAGAAAGCCATTGGCGGTGGTGAACACTGAAATCGCCTAATATGATGATTTCAGAGAAAGGAGAAGTAGAGAGAATGTGCTCTATTTTGAAGTTTAAATAGTCGAAGAATTTTAGCATAGTCAGTAGAATTAGGAGATAAATAAACAGAACAAATGAATTTAGTCGTAGAATGGCAAGAGAGTCTGAGCCAATAAGATGGAAAATTCGGAAGACTACAAATTAAAGACACGAGAACAAACGACATCGTTGCGAACGTATTCACAAAAACCGCCTTGGCTGAAAATTGAGGACAGAGACAGTAGGAGGAAAACAGAATAGGGTTTGCTATCGAACGCTGAAACATTTGGGTTTCGGTCAAGAACAGGAGGTGAGGTCTAGAAGGAGAGAGGTGATGATCGAGAAAAGGAGCGAACCATTGGGCACCGAGGTGATATGGGAAGTATCCTTAACATCCCATATACCTAATGAAGGTAATCTCATCACCTCTCCCTTATATATATATATATATATATATATATATATATATATATATATATATATATATATATATATATATATATATATATATATATATATATATATATATATATATATATATATATATATATATATATTTGACGAAGCTCTTCGTTCTTTTGAGAACATTAAGGGCGCTATATCTTTTTTTCTGCCCTCCCTTTTACCCACCCTGATATTGGACCTCCAACTGGTCACTGACGCATCGTCAGTAGCTACAGTAGCTGCTTTGCAACAGATGGTGGATGGTACTCCGATATATATTAGTTTCTTCATTAAAAAACGTACTGAGCCTCAGCGCAGATATTCGGCTTTCGATCGCGAACTTCTTGCCTATTTATCTGTGATACACTTTAAACCTTTTCTTGAAGATCGTGACGTCATCCTTTGTGTAGACCATAAATCTTTAGTTTCCGCTTTTTACAGCCAGACTCCAGCTAAGGGCGACCGTCAGCAGCGTCAATTCTCCCTTCTGACGGAGTTTGTTTTTCCAATGATTTATGGAAAAGGCACTGACAACGTTGTAGCTGACGCTCTCTCTCGCTCGGTCTCTTCTCTTTATCTGGATCCTGTAGACTTCCCATCTATTGCTCGCCTTAAGGGCACAGATCCAGAATTCCCTCCTTCTAGGCAGGCAACCTCTCAGTGTGGTGTGATGTTTCGACACCTCATCCACTCCCTTTTACACTTGCTTCCATCTGGAGGCAACTGTTAGACGATCTTTATAGTGTGTTCCATCCTAGGGTCAAAGCGTATCTTAGATTCATTAGGGCACTTTATTTTTGGCCCAACTTGTCCGAAAATGAGTTCTTCTAAGAACTCTTTCATCTGATTTGTTTTCACTGCTTTGTGGAGCGTTTCCATAGGACCTTAAAATCTGCTTTGATCGCCAGAAAGAATGATTGGTAGCCTTCGCTGCCAATGGCTCTTCTCATCTTTCATTGCATCTCCAATGACTCTTTGTATTCCCTATTTGCTTTCTCTCCTCAGAACAAGTAGGATTTCAACACTTTCATGAAGATATTTATTTCTCATATGAAAGAACTTGAGTTTTACGTGCTTCCGCCTTTGCGTCAGCCCAAGGACACTTCGTATATACCAGAAGCTTTAAAAACATGTACTCATGGGTATGTCCGAGTCGATCGTATTCGAAAAGCTTTTGAGGCGTCTTATACAGGTCCATTCTTAGTTATCGAGTGTTTT